>CAUYON010205231.1:0-53161 GCA_963573935.1 Arctocebus calabarensis | reverse complement strand
AGTGATGGAACTTGGAAAGCTGCATCCAGGAGGTGATCAGGTTGCTGAATCCTAGAGTAGCGGGTGCTTAGTACATATCTGCTGAAGGAAGGCTGGATCTGGCCTCTCGTAGAGATGTAACGAGGCTGGATGAGGTGCTGTATGCTCAGACTGAGACAGCTGATGGCGGATGCCACACTATCAGCAGCATTATTTCCACCTCTCAGATGCTTGTGTAACACACAGGACCCTCTTTGCATGCAAGGGCTTTTCCCCACTGAATTTCCTCCCCCTTCTGTCTGGGTAGGCATACATACCTTGAATGTGCAGCCTGTGGAGGTCCTTTGTACTCTAGTCAAAAATGATAATCCAGGAGATAGAACCTCAGACTGTATGTGCAATTTTCCATTCTAAATAGCAGAACTAACTATTCCTGTAAGTTGCCTTGGTAGGGAGATGGAGCAGCCTTGGGCCCTGCCTCCAAGTGGCTGACTCTGGTGTAGCTTTAAGTTACACTAGAGTGCAACAGGGTCCAAGGCTGTAACTCTCCATCATGCATCAAACTGAATTTTTTTTTGTTTGTTTATTCCAAAGTTTTAAGGCATTGTTACTGTACTAATCCCTCAAATTTAAAACTTTAGTTTTTGAGAACAACAAGTCAGTATTCTTAAGATGCCTGACTGGTATATATGCAACTCTGGTCTCTAGTCTTTCATGAAAACAGAAACTCTGCCTGGACCCCCCAGACCAAACACCAATGACCAGCCTGCTTCAGCAGTGCCCACCACATCCAGGGCCAGTCCTAGTGCCTGTTCTGGCAACCTCATATGGACAGTTTGTTTTCTCCTGGCTGTCTGACCCAGGTATAATCATGGGGATGTGGAGTCTTCTGTCCTTTGGGTGTCTTATCTTTTTAAGCATGAAGGAGTCACCTAATGATGAATTTCTCTGCTGTGGGCATCTGTGAATAGGCTTCACACAGGAGTAATGCAAAAGGCCATGGTGCTTAAGAGTCCAGATAACATGCCATCAGAATGTTACGTGGCATCACCTAATTCCAGGTTTTGTTATGTCAGTATTAACACACATAGGGCACATAGCCATCACTCCCACTGTGAACTCGGGCACATCTGATCCAGGTACCATGTGGGGCTGGCCTCCACCAAGGCTGCCCTGAAGTGGGATAGCCATGTCGTGACCTCGTTGGGTGGGTGTGGTTTTATTGCCTGAACCTCAGTATGATCCATCATGTTCAGCAGCCTCCCTGTCCCAGTGTCTACGCATAGTGCTTGTACTATCAGTCCCAACTCCGGCCAAAGACAAAACTTTCCTCCAGAGACAAACAGCAGTGGGCAGTGAAGAGGAACCCTGGATGGAAGAGGGTAGCTTCCACATCCCCTCCAGCCTGTCTTGTTAGGCCCTGGTTAACATCTGTGGCTTTATTGGACTAACTCTGGACCTAGACAAGCAACGTCTTCAGGGCCACAGAATGTTTGGGGGTAGTTTAATGTGGCACCAAACTGGGTCAAAATAGGAGCTATTTATAAAGCAGCACTTAATGCTTCATATAAAGCAATGCATATTTTAAAATTTACAAATGCATATATCTACATAGATGTGCTTTGCTGAGAAGTTAGGTCTGTTGTAGACCAGAAACCAAGTTATGATTCCTCATTTTCTTATTTTTTCTTAGAGAACATTTCTATTTACAGTAAATATAGTAATATGTAAATAATGTATATATTGATTTCTGGAGTGTTATTCAGTGTATATATTCCCATAACTTGCATGGAGAAATATCCTGTATCAGATATTTGGTTGTAAAGTGAACAGTAAGACTGGGTGGTATATGACTCTCAAAAGGCTTGCAAATACTGTGTTCACTAAATAAAAATCACGTTATTATGAAAACAAGAATGTCTGCAACTTGGTTCTTTCAAATAGAAATACTATTGGGTCCAGCAAACTGTTTCCCTTGCTTGTTGGGGGGGGGGGCGGGGGGTTGGTGCCACACGGCCTGCTGCAGGGGCTCTGTTGGTTTCAGAAAAGAGTATAGATGACAGGAAGGGGTCTGGAAACAAATAGGGCAAACAGCAGTAAAAAGACACAAAATATGTAATTTGCTGCCATTTATATACTATATAAATTTTACATGCTGAATATTTACAGTGGGGCAAGTGCTTTTTTAATCTTTAAAAAAACAAAGATCAAACTTTAGACATCTCTGAACAACACAAACTGTATAAACCATACAGATTATTCAGATACAAACTGTATTAAATACAGTTTTCCCCACTCCATCTCCTGATGCAGGACCAGTGAATTATAAGTGTATCACAGTTTGATAGCATATCCATATTAAAAATAAAATCACAGTATGATTTTTGTCTGTAACTAGAAACTTTAAGGGACCAAGTTGACAACTCAGACTCCAATATCATACAGTCAAGACAAGAGACACTGTATAAAAAAGTGTTATGTAATAAAAACATACTGTAGGCTTTACAAATAATGTTTGGGTTATACATTCATAATGTAAATACTCATCATAACTGGGAAATTGATTGGAACAGTTCCACAAAGTTCAAAAACAGAACTTGTCTATAAAATACATCTTCAAATCTTGAATACAACTAAAATATGAAGCGAATTAGTTTCTAGTATCAGACATTACAGAAAACACTGCTCTCGAAAGTGTAGTTGAGAGCTTGTGAATTTTTAAATAAGTCTTTAAATTAAATACACACACTGTCAGTTTGTACTTTTAACAATTCCATGGTTTCCCGGTTGGTCTTGCACCAGATGTCTAGCTTGGAGGAACATTACATGAAATACAAGTGATCAACCTGAGTCTGTAATTAAGCAGCATTTGAGATGTTCTATTCCAGGGCATTATTTTCAATGTGATTTATATATACACGGTATTTTACAATGGTCAGCAGTTGTAGAAAGTGTTCATCCATTTGGAATAAGGGTAATTAAGAAAAGGTAAAAACTAAAAAAAAAAAGTTCTCCATGGTAAAATCTGTACAGTATTTACTAAAGAAGCACCACGCAGATTTGAATAAGGTTATTTTGTATATTTATAATTTAAGCTGGGTTGGGGATGGCTTCTGTTGAACATGTTGAATCTGAAAGAGAAGAGGCGCAGTGTCAGTAGGCCTATAAGCAGGAAGCTGGAGCAGAGCCCAGTGAGCCCCAGAGCAGGTCTCTCCCCCTCATATTCCCTGCCAGCAGGTCTCCAAAGTCTTTAGGGAAACTTAACTTGAAATGGTCACTTTGCCTTTCCGGAACTGAAAGAAGAGACCCTGACAACAATGGATGGATGTGCAAAGGGTGTGGCCAGTGGCTAAGCCAGAGAGGTGCCATGTGCCTGCCTGACCCAAACTGCTATCTGTCTCAATCTTTCCATTCCCTCTTTCACCTGGGAAAAGTTTAGTTCCTCATTTAGGTTTAGGTCTTTCCCTTGAGGATACATTGATAAAGCATGTTAATAGCAAATTAATCTTCTGTAGACAAGTCACTTTGAAATTAATTTAAAATCCCATTTGCTAATTAGCTGTGACAGACTGTTGGACACAATTTCCTTTCCATGGTAAAATGGTTCACTTGCTCCTTCTTAGCAAGCATAGGGTCTGAAACATGAATTACTATCTCCTGGACTAGAGGAGTTAAATGACCTGAATGCAGCCTTGACACTCAAAAGGTTTTAATCTACTGAGCAGCCAAGTCTCATTCAGATACAGCAGTCACTCCATGTGAGGAGGCTGCCTGGTCCTGTGCTCAGGGTGACTTCCAAGTCTGGGTGTGTGCAGCATGAGGTGCCCAAGCCCAGGTCTCAGATCAGAAGATGCTGTGGCAGCACAAATGGGGCAGGGTAGGTGGTGGGATGGAACCTCATGGGCTTCTCTCCTGGGACAGGCCAATCAGGGAGGTCTGGGAGGGGAAAAATGGGCTTCTTCCACTCCATCACTGGTTCTGATGCTTTGAGTTTTGTTGGCTTTTCTTACATGAGAGTAGGAAGGGCAAACAGAATGACTCTGCCTTAGTTATAGGACATGAAATCTCCCCTAGCAAGCAAAAGAAAGGCTAGTGAGACAAGGCTTAAGCACATATCCAGGGGTGTGGCCCCTGCTGGGCCAGGAGAAGTAGCTGAGGCACACCCCAGCATCTGGGTCCCCTCAGGGACTCCACAATTATAAAATATACAGATATGAAAACAGCTTACCATAACTAGTGAATTTTTTATTTTGAGGCCAAGCTTTCAATCACCTAGAAAGCAAAGGTTAGGAAACAAGATTTTAATGAGGGCTTTGCAAGATTTCAGTGCCTGTGCTGTGTGCATTAAGTGACTACAATGAGAATTAATTCTCTCTTAGTGTTACTGGCCTGAATTCAATCCCATATGAGGATGAGCAAGTATATACTGGCACACAGACTAGCATGTAGCATTTCTCCAAGTATTTCACAGAAAATGTGTTTATGTGATAACTGAGGGCCATGGTCCTGGTAGAAGGGTACAGGGAAAGCCATGCCCTGGTAACTAGGCCATCCTCACCCATCACACTGATAAGCATTTTATTTATGTATGTATTTTTGAGGTAGAGCCTCACTCCTAATCACCCTGGGTAGAGTGCCCTGGTGTCACAGCTCACAGCAGTAACCTCAAACTTGGGCTCCAGTGATCCTCTTTCCTCAGCCTTCCAAGTAGCTGGGACTACAGGCACCTGCCACAATGCCTGGCTAGTTTTTCTATTTTTAGTAGAGACAGGGTGTCATTCCTGCTCAGGCTGGTCTTGAACTCCTAAGCTCAGGCAATGTACTCACCTCCCAGTGCTAGGCATGAGACATCATGTGAACCCTGATAAGCATTTTAGCATTAAAAAAAGAATAGATCTTAGGACAAAGAAGTACCGAGTCCCACACACCAGGGCTTGAAAGAGAAAGGTAAGCAGCCCAAGTCCAGGACAGTGGAAGGCCTGGGAGGACAGTGTCCTCAGCCAGCTGAGAGGGATGCTTAGTGTGGCAAGGCCCAGCAGGTGGCCCTTCTAGGACAAAAAGATAGGCTCCTCAGTCTGTGCTCACAGCAGAAATGCCAGCTGCAAACCGAGGACAAACACAGGGGCCCCACTCAGACATAAAGCCTAACAGTAGAACCCCTAAGACACTAATCTACCAAATGGAAGACAAATACTGAGGTTCTCATTCAACCTACTTCTCTTCTAGACTAGCACCTCTAGGGGCACAGCTGCCACCCACTGTGTCCTTACAACAGAGACCTGTGGGGCTGCAACGGGACATTCTGAAAAAACCTATACAACACACAGAACAAATCCATCTCACTACTTCATCCTCAAGTACCAGGCAGAGATCAGAAGAAAATCAATTCTCACCAATCTGGTTCCCCACATCACTGAAATGTTAACATGAAACCAATTTTAAATTGTATATGATTAATTTCTTTTTTTTTTTTTTTTGAGACAGTCACTGTGTCACTTTTGGTATAGTGATGTGGCATCACAGCTCACAGCTACCTCAAACTCTTGGGTTTAAGTAATTCTCTTGCCTCAGTTTCCCAAGTAACTGGGACTACAGGCGCCTGCCACAACATCTGGCTATTTTTTGGTTGGAGTTGTCACTGTTGTTTGGCAGCTCGAGCTGGGGTTGAACCCACAGCTCCAGTGTACATAGCTGGCGCCCTAGCCGCTGAGCTACAGGTGTGGAGCCAAAATGTATATAATTAATTTCTAAAAGAAAACAAAGAACAAATACCACTTTAGCTACCCTTTCTTATTGGCAATGATGATTCTCATGGACATCAGCCACAGATTTCCTCCCAACACTTCCTGGTGCAACTGTTCCCCCCACGGAATAATTAATCTTCACATTGACATTCTGGAGACCATTTGCCCCTTAACACCACACACTGACTGTGGGCCCCTGAAGGAGACAGGCCTGCCCCCTTTCCTGAACCTCCCCCAGAACACACATCTCAGTTTAATCTACATGGTCTTCAACAAAGATGATGTGTTAAAGTCCCTATAGCAATGTGCATGCGCTTAGTTCATAAACATGAACCTCAAGTGTCAGGACAAGGATCAACACTTTCTGTAAAGACCCAAATAATAAACACTTTCAGCTTTTCAGACCACACAGTGTGTTGCAACTACTCACCTCTGCTGAGTACCAACACCAACTCAGTCAGACAATATGTAAACAAGCCCGGCTGTGCTCTGATACAAAGCTATAGACAGTAAAATTTGCATTTCATCTAACTTTCATGTGAAACAAAATATAATTGAGATTTCTTTGCCACTCACTGAAAAATGTGAAAGCTGTCCCAGACATGGTGGCTCATGTCTGTAATCCTAGCACTCTGGAAGGCTGAAGGATCACTCAAGAGTGAGAGACCTTCCTCCCCATGCCCCCACCGTCTCTTCTAAAAATAGAAAAAATTAATCAAGTGTGGTGATGTATGCCTATAGTTCCAGCTACTTGAGAGGCTGGGGCAGGAGGATTGCGTGAGCCCAAGAGTTTAGTTTGGAGTTGTAGTGAGCTATGATGATGCCAAAGCATTCTAGCTTGGGGGATAGAGCAAGACTGTCTCAAGAAAATAAATAGCAACAACAACAACAACAAAAAAAAACTCCCAAAGTTAAAGCTATTCGTAACTTGCAGGTCATACAGACAGATGATTGAACAAAGCCAGCCTAAGGCCTCTGCTCTAGGTCCACTGACTCATTACATCCATTTTAACAAGCTTGGTATTCCTTTCTGGAGCCGAAGGTCATTGGAAAAAATCAGAAAGGAGAGAATAACATAAGTGCAATCAAAGAGCACAAAGGGCTACTAAATTATGGGGGAAGATACGGTTGTCCAAAATAGACATTAAGAATCCCAGACACCATTGAGCCTGGTGGGAGCCTGAGACAAGTGTGGTACAGATGCCTCAAAGGCACTGCCCTGATGGGATGGCAGATACTGTTTCTACCAGGCTAGAGCAGGAGTTAGGTTATACTCAGAATGCTATGGACTTAAGGATTTAGGAGAATAAAGCATTATATACCAGGGAGTTGATTCCATGAGCTTAGACCTTCAGCAGATGCTAAGAGATCAGTGCTGAACAGCCAAGCCACACAACTGAATCACACTCCATGTCAGTCAAGGCAGGATGAAATAGGGCAGGAGATCGATTCCTATTTAATTGCATACCATTTGATGCCACTGGAGGTTTTCTTTCCATATGATAATCACATTAAAAAAAATTATTAAAATAGTTTCTAACTTCTTATTTCCAAGTATCTCCTCTTACCCTGGCCAAATTCTGACAGATGACACTTGTCCCTATTTTCCATCCTTAAATGTTTTGTTTTCTCACGGAAAGGTCCAACACCTTCCAGAGGCAGGCTACTGGTGAGAAGAAAATCGCCCTCGGTTCTCCGGAAACGGTCAATAGTCTCATAGCTAGCGGACTTAGGTAAGTATTGTTCTGAATCTTTAACAAAGTCCTCTGATTTTCTTGAGTGTCTCTTCTTTTTCTTTTTCTTCTTTTTGTGTCTGTGGAGGTTGGCATCAGAGTAACCTACTGAAAGGTCAGAATCCTGATGCCTGCAGAAGAAAAAGTCGGAATTCAAACCACCAAGAAAATAAAACCACCTGAAACAAGCCTTGATACTTGGCTTTTGGTATATACCCCCTTACTGAGGATATTCATTGTACAAACACAGTACAATTCTTATCTAATTAACAATATGTTGTTTGCTTTTACTATAATAACTTAAGATTGGGATCATAAATTCACCAACTTTAAGTCTCTCAACACTCACTCCTACTACTTGCCTTTTGCACTCTCAGGAGCTAAGGCTGTGGGCCAACCTTTTGCTAGCTTTTCCAAAAACCAGAGTCTGAGGGAAAAAAATAGTATTGTTGCCATATGTCTCAGGCACACAGGAGGAAAAGAGGTTTATGGTTTCCTTTTCCCAAATGCAAGATCTAACAATTAAGTTCGTGAACTCATCCTATAAAAAGTTCTATATACCTCACTGCTCAATATCACCAATGGTCCCCAGATGGCCAAGGGGAGTACTCTGAAAGTGATGGTAGTGACAATTCAGCAATGAGGTATGTAGCATGTTTTCTAGGATTAGTTCACAAATTTAATCGGTATGACAACAACTCTGATGGCTAGTCCAGACAAAGAGTACCAGAATTGCCTTGACGGGTGGAATAGCCACTGGCATTGGTGCCTAGCTTCCCCAGGGGAGTACCCCAAAGGTACTGGGGCAGACAGGCAAATGGCAAGCACAGTGCCCTCCATTTCCTGCTTACCTCAGTCACCACATGTGAAGAAAATATAACAGATACAAAAACACAACTCCATCTGACAAGCAAGAATATTAACACCAATTTTGACAAAGACTTATGACTTTTCATTTACAGAACAAAGCACACTTAACTTCTGAAAGTGTTATAAAGCATTAACCAAAAATGACAATATCATTTTGAAAAATGAGATTGTTAGACATTTAACAATACCATGAAATTAAGATACAGTTTAAAAGCAGAGCTTACAAATGGGTAAAAATACTGAAATTGCAAAACTCACGGAGATGAAAAATACAAATCAAACAAATGTAAGTATGACCTTCAATCCATGAGCTCCTAAGCCAGGTAAGAAGAGACAGGCCATGTGAGCAGACATATGAACACATGAGAACGTGTGTGAATGTGGTAAGGATGGCGTGAGCTCCTCCTGCCCATCACCAGGTGCCCACAGTCCCAACCTCACCTGGAATTGCGATCTCGGTGTTTGTCTTTGGATTTCTTTTTCTTCTTTGATTTTTTGTGCTTCTTAACTTTAGACTCTTCTAAGGGATCGTTCTGTAAGCTTCTCCGGGCTTTCTTTTCTACGTAATTGTCACTATTTTCTAGATTATCATATCTCCTCTTCCGTGACTTTACATTTTCATGTTCATGAAACCGATCAGAAAGGTTACAATTGTCTTCAGCTCCAAGTGCAATTTTTTCATGGGAGAACTTCTCAGGGTAGAGGGGAAGGGCATGGAGTGGGCCTACTCGGGGACTGCTGAGATGGTGCCGGGGCTTCTCTTTGGCAGCCACTTCGTAGCCCTTGCGGCTTCTGTAATAGTCCTTGTGCAGCTGGCCATAGCGCTGCCCTGCTCTGTCAGGCTCCCGGCTGCTAAGGAAGGGCTTCCACTCCCGAGCCTCCCTGGCTGTGTAAGGAGCGTACCTGTCATGGTAGTACCTGCACTTGTCCCATCTCATTTTATCTGGGTAGTATTTGTCCCGGCCCCAGATGTGTTCACCTTCCACATGGTGGTATCTGATCCAGTCCTGGTCGGATCCACTTCTATTTCGAGAGTGGTGGTAGCTGTATCTGCTCAGAGAGTGGTGCTCGCCAGGGCTGACTCTCTCACTGTGACTCAGGTGGTGCTGGCTCCCGTTGCAATATTCTGTGGTGTAGCGGTCCTGCCTTGGCCGCTCTCGGACATAGGAGCGATGTTTTTTGTAATAATGGTCGTCAGTTTTGCTCCTACTTTCCTTTGCATGCTCTCCACTGGAAGAACGATCTCTTCGATTACGATAATGTCCTCGATCAACTTTTCTGAGGCTACTGATCTTTTCCTTAATTGGAGAATGATCCCGGACGTTTTGTCCCACCTTATTTTCATCACCTCTGTCCCCATGACTCTGTTCGGTGGCCCCATCTGAAGGATTTCCTAAGATCCTGTCCAGCTGAGGCGAGGGCAACCTATCTGCAGGCACACCTGCACTGTTAGAAAGGTCCTCCACATCCTTGCATCTGTCTCTACTGAGGTAAACCAGAAGCTGATGCTCACATTCATCTTCTGAATGTACCGAGGGAACTGGGCTTAACTTCTCTACAGTTTCCACTGACATCAAGTCCCGTGGACTCTCGACTAATGTCCCTTTTACATCTTGGGAAGGCTTGCTCTGATCATTTGTTAAATCCCCAGGATCACACAGTTTAGAAAACTGATCATCACCCATGGTATTCTTGTTGGTGTTACAAAGAATGCTCATACTGGACAAAGACTCATCAGGTTTTGCTGAACTGTTTTCCGAGACTTCTTCTTTGGTAGAGTTGACACCGGGGTCAGGAGGAGGCAAAGCGTTCTTTAACTTGCTGCTGAGACTTGCGACCATCTCCAGCTTCTCATGGGAATCAGCAGTGGGGCCGCTAGCTTTGAGTTCCATGTTGTGATCCTTGGGAGGATTTTTCTCAATTCCAGGTGTACTGCAGGCCCAAAAAGAACAAGTAAACCAACTGACAGTTAGGGACAAATACTTTAAAACATTCATTTACTAAATATTCTACACCTTTAAACGGTTTATTATCTCTGGGAATTTCAAATTTTCTTTTCCTCATAAAATAAAACTAAAATTTTACATCAAGTCTATCCCTGTTGTATCCTGTTTCCATAAATATCTCCAGATTTTTTTTTTTAATAGAGTCTCAGTTTATCGCCCTTGGTAGAGTGCCGTGGCATTACACAGCTCACAGCAACCTCCAACACCTGGACTTAGGCGAGTCTCTTGCCTCAGCCTCCCGAGTAGCTAGCTGGAACTATAGGGGCCTGCCACAATGCCCGGCTATTTCTTGTTACAGTTTGGCCAGGGCTGGGTTCAAACCCATCCTCCTCAGTATATGGGGCTGGCGCCCTACTCAATGAGCCACAGGCACCACCCATATCTCCAGTTCTTAATAACTAAGTTTAAACAAGTCAAATGATGACAGGATCTCCTGGTGTTCCTCTTTCTTTGGGATTTCTCTCGGAGACTCAGAGACAAAAAAGCTACCTCCAAAAAGAGTCAGCATCTCCCTGAATACTGATCAATACTGAATCACTGAGGCCTCAGAAAAACTTTCTGTAGTAAGTTAACTCTACCCTTGATTGTTGTAGAGCTTTTGATATCTTTCCAGTTAATTAAAACTGCCAGGAAATAATAAAAAAAAACCTACAGTGGCCTCCATTTCAAAGAGGGAATGTATCTCGGGGAGATGACACACAGGAAGAAGTCAACACTGAGAAGCTACCTGGAGCGTGCACCGGGATTCTCCAGCCAGCATGTAAGCTCCAGCCTCCAAGGCTACATGTGCTTGGGCATTGTCCATACGCAGCTTTGTTTATACAAAATTCTCACGCACATTAAATCTGAGGACCACTTAGCTAGACTAGAAAAGAAACAAGAGGAAAGTCACAGCCAGGTGCAGTGGCTCACTCCTGCAACCCTAGCACTCAGGAAGGCTGAGGTGGGTAGAGCTGAACAGTTCGAGACCAGCCTGAACAAGAAAAAGACCCTGTGTCTTAAAAAAAAAAAAAAAAGGCGGGTGTTATGGTGGACACCTGTAATCCCAGCAACTCAGGAGGCTGAGGCAAGAGAATCACTTAAGAACATCAAGAGTGTGAGGTTGCTGTGAGCTATGACGCCAGAGCTCTCAACCCCCTAGGGTGACTGAGTGAGGCTCTGCCTCAAAAAAAGAAAAAGAGGAAAGTCAGTGTGCAAGTGACTAACTTCAAGTTCTTTTGCATGTATCTTTAAGTTAAACAGGGAATAAATGTGCTTTGCCTGCAGGATGACTCCATTCCATGTTAATAATTAAGCCTTTTGGCCAACACAATACCTCAAACCTATAATCCTAGCATTTTGGGAGGCCAACACAGATGGATTGCTTGAGCTCAGGAGTTGAAGACCAGCCTGAGCAAGAGTGAGAACCCATCTTTACTAAAAATAGAAAAAACAAGCCAGGAATTGTGGTAGGTGCCTGTAGTCCCAGCTCCTCGGGAAGCTGAGACAAGAGGATCACTTGAGCCCAGTAGTTAAGGTTGCTATAAGCTATGACATCACAGTACTCTGCTCAGGGAGACAGAGTAAGACTTTGTCTCCAAAAAAAAAAAAAGAATTAAGTCTACCTAATAGGGCTGTCATAGTAATAAGGAACCCCACCCCATCATGAGTAGGACATGGCCAGCAGTCCCACATGTAAGGGAATGTCCTCACGATCCCACCAGTTCTGACTGCCACGGGAGTGAAAACCCCAGGTATATTATTGGCACAGTTTCCACAGTAAATTTTCCAGGAAAACAACTACTGTGTAAATCTAGAAATGGTGGTACTATGATTTGGTCAGAACATCCCCAAAAGCTATTCGCCATGAGAATAGGACACCCCTAACGGTACTGAGCATGCCAACATCAGGCCACATTCTAAAGTGTCCTGCTCACAGCCAACATGTACACAGATATGAGCACTAGGCTGTGTTACTGGATTCTGCAGCAGAGCAGTCTCACCTGGTTCTTTACATATTAAAACAGCTATCATTGCATTATAAATTCCTTTCTTTTTATTCCTGAATAACATTATAGTTAGGTCAATTTTGTAATTTTTTTTTTAAAGAATACTGGAAGCAGGGTGGAGTCTGTGGCTCAGTGAGTAGGGTGGCGGTCTCAAACCTGGCCCCAGGCAAACTGCAACAAAAAAATAGCCGGGCGTTGTGGTGGGCTCCTGTAGTCCCATCTACTCAGGAGGGTGAGGCAAGAGAATCCCCTAAGCCCAAGAGCTAAAGGTTGCTGTCAGCTGTGACGCCATGGCACTCTACTGAGGGCGACAAAGTGAGACTCTGTTAAAAAAAAAAACAAAAAACTGGAAGCAGGTTATGTTACCTATGAATTTAATTTCAGAATTCTCTTAATTCTACAAAGTAAAGCCACGCATCACATAAAGACCCATCAGTCAACAATAGACTGCACATATGATGGTGGTCCTATAAGATGATAAAGGAGCTGAATAGTTCCTATCACCTAATGACCTCATAGCCTTATGATGTCGTATTGTAAGGCATTACTCACCTGTCTCTGGTAATGCTGTGTAAACAAACATACTTCACTGCCAGATGCAAGAAAGTCTAATACATACAATTATGTCTAGTGCATAATACTTTGATAATAAATAACTGCTTATTGGTTTATTTACTATACTATACTTTTTATCTTCAGAGTGTACTCTCACTTATAAAAAAAGTTAACTGCAAAATAGCCCCAGGCAGGTCCTTCAGGAGGTATTCCAGAAGAAGCCATTGTTATTATTCCCAGAGATCTTCAAATGAGATGTGGGGAAGGAAGACAGTGATATTAATGATCCTGACCTGCCTAATTTAATGTGTGTTGGCGCCTGTAGTTCCAGCTACTTGGGAGGCTGAGGCAAGAGAATCCCTTACCCGAGGAGTTTGAGGTTGCTGTGAGCTATGCAACAAAGTGACACTGTCTCAAAAACAAAGAGAAAGCCTATAAAATAAAAATGTAAAGTATTTTTGTATAGCGATACAAAGTATTTGTGTTTTTAAACTGTTATCCTGAGTCAAAATTTTTTTTAAAAATTAAGTTTATAAAGCAAAGAGTTATAGTAAGCTAAAGTTAATTACTAAAGAATTTTTTTTATAAATTTAGCATAGTATAAGAGTAGAATGTTTATTATAAAGTTTATAGCAATGTCTAGCAATGTCCTAGGCAACCTACCACTCACTCACTGACTCATTCAGAGGTATGTTCTATCCTGCCAGCTCTATTCATGGTAAATGCCTTATACAGGTATGCCATTTGTTATCTTTTATTCTGTATTTTTACTGTACTTTTTCTAGGTTTAGATAGTTTTGATACACAAATACTTAGTGCTGTGTTTCCACTGCTTACAGTATTCAGCACAGTACCACACTGAACAGGTTTGTGAGAGTATACTCTAGGATGTTTGACAAAAACATGACAATGACAAAATCCTCTCACAATGCATTTAGGGGTGTATATAGACTGCAGTGGTCCTCAACCTTCCTAATGCCATGATTCTTTAATACAGTTCCTCAGGTTGTGGTGACCCCCGACCATAAAATTATTTCCGTTGCTACGTCATAACTGTAATTTTGCTACTGTTATAAATCATAATATAACTATCTGATATGCAGGATATATTTAGATGACCCCTGTGAAAGGGTCATTCAACCCCCAAAGGGTTGCAACCCACAGGTCGAGAACCGCTGGTACAGAGGATACTCAGAATGTATTCTTGTCATTAAGTGAGGCATGACTATGTTTGCTCCTGGGTAGAATTGAGAACCCCTGCCTTATAACCTTAGTACAATTTCACATATTTGTTCATCATTAAAAAGATTAAATGAGGGCAGTGCCTGTGGCTCAGCAAGTAGGGTGCCGGAAGGTGGCGGGTTCAAACCCAGCCTCGGCTGAACTGCAAACAAAAAAATAGCCAGGCATTGTGGCGGGAGCCTGTAGTCCCAGCTACTTGGGAGGTTGAGGCAAGAGAATCGCCTAAGCCCAGGAGGTGGAGGTTGCTGTGAGTTGTGTGATGCCACGGCACTCTACCAAGGGCGATAAAGTGAGACTCTGTCTCTACAAAAAAAAAAAAAAAAAAAGACTAAATGAGACAGTGCTTGGTATCAAATTTACAAAGTATGCCAACGATATCCCTAAGTAGAAAAGAGGCTATGTGGAAAAAGAAAACGTCAACTTGAGTTCATCAAGTTTTCATGGACTCAGTCCCATATACTAAATTTTTTTCTTCTGAAAAGGTAAATAAACATTTGATAACATAATATGTTATAACATAACATTCCAGGATTCAAAACATTCATTATGACTTCTATAGAGTTAAAATGCTGATATATCCATAGACACTACTTTTTCCTACTATGCAATTCACTTCCCTCTAACTTATTCTTATTTTACCTGGTTTCATCTGTTGAGCCTTTCACTGTGTTGTTAAGTTTGAAGGTCTCTAAGATTTTATCTTCTGGGAGAGATGGCAAAAGGGCAGGCATCAACTACAATAAAAAACAAAGATATGTCAACTCTAGTGGCCAATGCCATGCCTTCTGAAATCCCAAGGGAAATGCCTTAAGAGAGACTCAAAGCAAAACCCACACCTCTTCACCCCACCTCACCTTTCCAGGAAGACCATTTGCCTTAGAAAAGGGATTTTCTGAGTGCAGAGCAGGCTGGACTTGGCAATCGGCACCATCAAATGGAAGACCGTTTTCTTTCAGGTCACTGTCTGCACTGTTAGCACCATTTAGAGTAATAGGTTCTTGAAGCTCGTGCTGAGAGACCTCTTCATCTTCAGCACCTTGACGAGGAGCGAGTGAGTTTGAGATCGCACCAACACCATTCTCCTTGCCTAGTCCCTTGGACTCCTCGTCAGAGTCTTCAGATGACTCAGCGCCATAGGGAACCAACACGCTTGAGTTCAACTTAGACTTGCCATTCATCACAGGCTTGGAACAGGCTTCACTCAGGGTAGTTGTTTTTGTTACTTTGCTAGAAATTGACATCGTAGATGCAGTCGAGGTAGACGGTATTGCAGAAGAATTGGTAATAGTAGAAGAGGGAACAGACTTGTTAGGGTTCTCCAAAGAATTGCTATGAAGATTAGGCTGAGATGGGCCCTGGCGACCAGGCAACTTGTTGTGAATACTGATAGTAATCTTTTGTTTCTTAGGATGTTCTGGCATAACAGAAGACCTGTTAACTGACCAGTTTTGAACAGAAGTTGAAGCATTAACAGGACTAGTCCTGTTGACGCTGGAATTTCCATTAGGACTTGACAGGGAACTACTTGGTGTATCTTTCAGTGGTCCAGTCCCATTTAAGTGAGGTGGGTTCTGGAAGGAAGAAAACCACAGCCCAGGTCAGAGCTCCAGAAACATGGTCCTAGAAACAGAATCTATTTTGGCTTATAGCCCTTTTGCATTTTGTCCTTTTCTTTTTTGTAACTTATAAGTTTCACATACTACAAATGCCTCCCTATTCTTTCATCTGTTCCTTTTTTTTTTTTTTTTTGAGACAGAGTCCCACTATGTCACCCTTGGTAGAGTGCTGTGGCATCACACTGCTCACAGCAACCTCCAACTCCTGGGCTTAGGCGAGTCTCCTGCTTCCGCCTCCCAAGTAGCTGGGACCACAGGTGCCCGCCACAACGCCCGGCCATTTTTTGGTTGCAGCCGGCATTGTTGTCTGGTGGGCCCGGAATAGATTTGAACCCGCCAGCTCAGGTGTACGTGGCTGGCACCTTAGCCCGTTGAGCTACAGGCACCAAGCTGTCCCACATGTACCTTTCACAGGTCTCTTCTAGCACTTAATCAACAAACAGGGCAAATATGTTTGTTATAATACAACCACAAGATCAAATTCTTTCTGTTCTAAATATGGCAGGAATGAGCAGGTGTCTTTGAGCATGGAGTCTCGTATGTTCTCCTTGGTTGGGTTTCTTGGGAGCCCACTACTATACAGACAGAAGCAAGTGCCAGGAAGCAGGCATCACCACTGACCTTGGACCAAGGGAAGATAATCACATGACTGAGTGCGGTGGCTCACGCCTGTAATCCTAGCATTCTGGGAGGCCAAGGCAGGTGGATTGCTAGAGCTCAGGAGTTCAAAACCAGCCTGAGCAAGAAGAGGACCCCATCTCTACTAAAAATAGAAAATTAGTAGGGAATGTGAAGCATGCCTGTAGTCTCAACTACTCAGGAGGCTGAAGCAGGAGGATCACTTGAGTCCAGGAGTTTAAGGTTGCTATGAGCTAGGCTGACACCAATGCACTCTAGTCGTCTGGGCAACAGAGTGAAACTCTGTTTCCAAAATAAATAAACGGAGTGAGGCTGCTTCAGGTACCACTTTCTAAGACATCATCATCGCCACCAACCCACGTCTCTAAATTTTAAGCACACAGTTCTTTTGCTCAGGTTCCCATTACAACAGCCACATTCCCATGGTGGCCTAGGAATGAAAGCTGGTTTACAGATGAACTGTTTGACATTCAGAAATGTTTTCTCAAATATCTGAATCAGTTGCTGTCTTAACAATGGAAAGTTTCATGATAAAACCATATCAGACTCTGGCTGGATGTGGTGGCTCGTGCCTATAATCCTAGCACTCTGGGAGGCTGAGGCAGGTGAACTGCCCTGAGCTCAGGAGTTCAAGACCAGCCTGAGCCAGAGTGAGACCCCATCTCTACAAAAAAAAAAAAAAAAAAAGCCATGTGTTGTGGCAGGTGCCTATAGTCCCAGCTACTTGGAAGGCTGAGGCAAGGGAATTGCTTGAGCCCAAGAGTTGGAAGTTGCTGTGAGCTCTGATACCACAGCATTCTACCCAGGGCTACATAGTGAGACTCTGGCTCAATTAAAAAAATAAATAAATAAAATTTAAAAAAGAAAATTAAACAAAAAACTTCAAACTAAAACAAGTGAATACAAAATTCAAATGAAACAAAATAAAACAAAAACAAATCACAATCTTGGAAAATCAATGACAGCCACCCCTTTCCACAGGGCATGTGCTCTCTGGTGCATCAGCCCCCTGATGTCACTCTGAAGTAGAGCCCAATTACAGCCCATTGCCTTCCCAGCTCACAAAGGCATTTGACTCCTACTATAATTCAAATACTATCTGATGCCCATTAATAAAAAGGCATACAAGTAGCCAATGTGTATAATTTTGAACAAATTGTAAAGCTGTTAAGATACTTCAGGACAAAGGATACAGACTACTCCAAGATGCAGACTGCTGGATTCCATTGCCCACATAAGTTTGACCAGAGCAAGGCCCCTACTAGAGCACTGTGCTTCCTGTGATACAGGCTCACTGGTGGTCTACCCACTCAACTGTCAAGGACTATGATCAAGCCAGACAGACAGCAACCAGAAAATGCTCCACTCTTGAAATGACTTAATGAATTTAATGGAAGTGGCCTTGTGAACAAATCACTTTTTTTGGAGTCCAGCATGAGTTAGGAAAACTCCAAACATTTAATCCTTTGTGCAGAATGAAAGTCCAAAATGGGAACTAAAGTTTACATATACTTATAACCCAGACTTTCCTCTTGATTACCTACTCTACTCTGTATTTGAAATACTTTAAAATAAAAGGCTTACATAAACTTTTTTTGCAAGAAATCCAGTTGTATATGAGGATGTTACAACTACAACAATGTTAACTTCAGAATGTAAAGGATATATTTTAAAAAGTAACATAAAGATTACCTTCATCACATGAGAGGGAAGCTGTGGTCCAATAAATCCTGCTGAGGCTTGCTTATTGTTGCTGACAACCCGCTGACTGATCACTGGGCGGGGAGAGGACTGGCCAGGGCTATGGGTGGAATGAGCAAGTTCGCTTCCATTTTTCACATCATGGGACCTGGACACAGGGAGAATATTGGTTAGGTTGACAGCATTTCCTTAGAATGGATTCATTTACAAATTCTTTTTTTTTTTTTTTTTCCTTTTTGAGACAGAGTCTCACTTTATCACCCTCAGTAGAGTGCCGTGGCATCACACAACTCACAGCAACTCCCCAACTCCTGGGCTTAGGCGATTCTCTCGCCTCAGCCTCCCAAGCAGCCAGGACTACAGGCGCCCGCCACAATGCCCAGCTATTTTTCTGTTTTGCAGTTCAGCAGAGGCTGGGTTTGAACCCGCCACCTTCGGTATATGGGGCCGGTGCCCTACTCAATAAGCCACAGGCACCGCCCCTCATTTACAAATTCAACAGTACTATAACCCCTCAAGCAGAAAAATGATGAAAAAAATAGTTAATTTCATGTTACAATGTAGAGAACAACACACATTCTCTCCTTTTGTTTAGGTTAATGTCAAGTACTCAGATCAGGAAACAACAAAATACCATTTTATCTGGGTAAATGGTATTTTGTAACTGTGTATTCTAATGATGCTACTACTTGAAAAGTATTTATTTATATTTTTCTACATATATACCAATGTAGAAAATCTATAGTGTCCAGAAAAGTTAGAACCAAAACACTGTTCCTCAGCTGCCCCTCAGAGGCAGCTCCTTATCTGACTTAGTCAATTACCTTCCATGCTTTACCCATATGGTAGTTTTCAATATAGGTGCTTAATATTCCAAACGGCTTTTCTTCCACATCTATTCAGTACTTTCTCAAAAAAAAAAAAAAAAAAAATCCTTCATAGAAATCACTTGTAAGCTGCATAATATTTCAATATTGGATATGAACATTCTGCCACTATTGGACAGATCTTAAGGATATTCTTAATTTTTAGCTATTAAAAAGGGACACATTGGAACACCCATCAGATTTCTTCCACAAATGGAATGAGCAAGTCAAGAGTATGTAGTCATAGTAAGATAAGACACAAGCAGTGGTGCTGGCCCAGGTTTTGACCAGAAAGGTGACTGACTGGCTGTCCATGCTCAGCCATTGGGAGGTGGCAGCTGGGGTCCCCTTCCTGAGGTTTCCACCCACTGAAATCAGAGCACTGGCCCATTGCATTTTTCGCCAACACCAGGAGCCACCTTCCTCAGCTATCACCTCTCCTTTCCTCTGTACATTTCAGTGTTAACCTGCAAAAGGGCTAGAAACTAAAGCAAACTCAAAATCTATAGTCAAAAACTATCTTCCTCACTCTCCAGGTACATGGCACAATTAATCTTTAAGCTGCTGTTTTATTAAAAAATAACTAATATTAAATTTCTTTTCTTGGCTCAGTGCCCATACTCATTGGTTAGGGCACTGGCCCCATACACTGAGGCTGGTGGGTTCGAACCCAGCCCAGGTCAGCTAAACAACAACTGCAACAAAAAAAGCCGGGCATTGTGTCAGGCGCCTGAAGTCCCAGATACTTAAGAAGCTAAGGCAAGAGGATTTCCTAGGCCCATGAATTTGAGGTTGATGTGCGCTAAGATGCCATAGCACTCTACCAAGGGCAAGATAGTGAGATTCTGTCTCAAAAAAAAAAAAATTTCTTTATTTTTTTGGGGGTGGGAGTAAATAGGATCTCACTATATTGCTCAGACTGATCTCAAACTCCTGATTCTCCCACCTTAGCCTCCCAAAGTGCTGAAATTATAGGCATGAGCTACCATCATGCCCAGCAATGAATTTCAGTGTATTAGTAAAAGAAGAAATAACAGAAAATATAGCAGTCTGTTTTCATGTCAATACCTGATATAAAAGAGCACATAGGCTTGTTGACTAAGTACCGATCTAATATCGCTGGTGGATACGATGGAGTCATTCATTTGATACCAGAGGCCATTGCTAGCCTGCAAAAGAGAGCCATTAAAAGAGAAATAAAGAGATTTAATTAAAGAAACATGGAATACAGTCAAAAATACAAAAAAATGAGGGACATTCACATATTTGCTGTAAAAGTCCCAGCTTTCCTTACAAGAATATAAGCTGTATTATAGTAATAGTTATTAGCAAATTCTGGACAGCTTACTTTGATGTAGCAGAAGTAATGTCCTGCATGGCAATTAAAACCAGTATGCACCAGCACTGCATACAAGACATAGATAATTGGCTCTCCATTTGGTTGAGACATGTATGGCCGAACATCAAGATACTCAGGGTACTTTACATCCTAAACAGAAATGGACAAAGAAGGAAAAAAATGTCATCTCTGAGGGCACAGACTAGTCTGCATATTCGAATAAGGGTATTTAGAGATTCATAACAGGAGATCTATAAGACACTACACACTGTATTATTCCAGCAGAAACCTAACACATTTTACCACCTTTCAAAGTACATGATTACTGAATCTAAGTGTATTTAAGGCCACCTACTACAATTTTTATTTACTCTAAACAGATAAGAATCTACATTTATATTAAGTAAATTGCTTCAGGCATCCTCAAACTTTTAAAAAGGAGGCCAAGTCACTGTCCCTCAGACCATTGGAGGGCCAGACTATAGTTAAAAAAAAAAAAAACTATGAACGAATTCCTATGCACACTGCACATATCTTATTTTGAAGTAAAAAACAATGTGGGAACAAATACAATTCACACCGCCGCATGTGGTCTGCAGGCCATAGTTTGAGGACCCCTGGAAATCCATCAAAGGAGATAGGAACGGCATGGTAACTAGTGTTTTTTCAATCTTTTTAATCTCACGGCACACTTGAATGTCCACAGTATACTTTAATTATGTTGGTCAAATAAAGAGTAAAAAAAGGAATACACTTACTGTGCTTTGAACTTCTTTCAAAAATAATTTAACTAATGATCTTTAAAAAATTATTTTTGTATTTTCTTTCTTATTTTTTAATTTCAGGTTAATTTAAGGGTACAAAGAATTAGGTCACAGCGTTTGCAATTGTTAGGTCAGACCCTGCTGTAGTTATCTCCCGCCCCCAGAATTGTGCCACATACCACCATACTGGTGCCCATTAAGTGGGAGTACACTAATCCCTCTTCCTCCTTCCCTCATCCGCCCTACTTGCTTTTCCATTCTTGCAATACTTTATTAAGAGTGTGTTTCAACTACATCTGGGTTAATACAAAAGATGTAAGTTTTCCATCTTTTTTATGACTGAATAGTATTCCATGGTATACATATACCACAGCTTGTTAATCCATTCCTGGGTTGACCGGCACTTAGGTTGTTTTCACATCTTGGCGATTATAAACTGAGCTGCAATAAACAATCTAGTGCACATGTCCTTATGATAAAAATGATGTGTTTTCTTCTGGGTAGATGCTAGTAATGGTATTGCAAGATCAAATGGAAGGTCTACTTTGAGTTCTTTGAGATGGATTCTCCATGCTTCTTTCCAAAGAGACTCATTTAGTTTGCAGTCTCACCAACAACGTTAAAGTGTTTCCTTCTTTCCACATCTGCCCCAGCATCTGCAGCTTTGGGACTTTGTGATTTTTCCCATACACTTAAGATATGCTCATGGCATACCAGTTGAAAATTACTGCTGTAGATATTGGTCATCACTTTTATTTTTTTAATAATTCAGTAATGGATTGTTTATTTCCCTTGCAATCAAATTTTTGACTACTTTCAATCTCAGAAAGCAGAAAGAAAATGGGAAAATTCAAGTCCTGGACTTCAAGTCATAGCAGTGAGCCATGATGGCACCACTGCACTCCAGGCTGGGTGATGAACAAGACCTCATTTCCAAATAAAAAAAAAAAAAAAAAACCCCAAACAAACAAAAGAGAAAATAGGAAAATTCAGTGTACTACCAATCATAAAAACAAATGAACAAATAAAAACATGAACTCTAATGAAAATGTGACATCATCTAGCAGGGAAGTACTCTTTGGATTTTAAATAATACAAGTTCTTTGCATTACTTCTCCCCCATCATTACCTTAGATACTAAAAATTGGACTATGAAGCTAAATGTAAACAAGTTACTAATTTTATCATTACAAAGTCTAGCTAGCTAAGGATATAATAAAAACACATGCACTCATTAAGTGCACATAACAAACTACTGGCTTTATTCTTACACCTTTTTCCCTGTTATCAAATGCTGAAAGAACTTAGACAATCAGTCAATAAAAATTGTTTAGTTAGGTTGTTTATGACCCTTAATAGCTACCAACATGCCTTCCAAGGATTAACATAAAAGGTTAACAATAACATCATCTACATACCTTAGCAATTTTTCCACCAGTAAAATTTGCAAAACGTTTCAGAGAAAGTGTAAGAACATTAGAGGATCTATGTATAGTAAATCTCTTTGAAGCTGTAACCATCTTTTTACACCTTGAAATAAACAGAAACAAAACTTTCAGGAGATTTACACATATGTTTTCTTGGTATTTAGTCTATTATTATTATTATTTTTTTAAGAGGCGGTCTCACTTTATCGCCCTTAGTAGAGTGCTGTGTTGTCACAGCTCACAGCAACCTCCAACTCCTGGGCTTAGGTGATTCTCTTGCCTCAGTCTCCTGAGTAGCTGGGATTATAGATGCCCGCCACAACGCCTGGCTATTTTCTTGTTGCAGTTTGGCTGGGGCCAGGTTCAAACCCACCACCCTTGGTATATAAGGCCAGCACCCTACCCACTGAGCCTCAGGTGCCGCCCTCTTATTATTTCTTTTAAACACTGTAAATTAAGTTCTTAAAAGGGGGCCTCTAGACAAGAAACAAATTGGAACCGGGCTTTGTAAAATATGTTCTGTTTATTTCATGGGGAAACAAATTAATGAACAATCAAAATGAGAGGTATTCAGAAGACACTACCAGCTCAGTGACTGTGGCTGCTAAGGCGCCAGCCACATACACCTAAGCTGGACCCGCCAAACAACAATGACGGCTACAACCAAAAAATAGCCAGGCATTGTGGCAGGCACCTGTAGTCCCAGCTACTTGGGAAAGCAGAGGCAAGAGAATAACCTGAGCCCAGAAGTGGGAGGTTGCTGTGAGCTGTGATGCCCCAGCATTCTACCCAGGGCAAAACTTGAGGCTCTGTCTCAAAAAAAACCCAAAAAACAAAAAACAAAAGAAGGCACTACCCCAACTCTTAGATACATACCATAAAAGAAACATCCCTAACTGTCCTGGGAGAAAATGACTCCCTACTCTATCCCTCTCACAATAGGAAAGTCGGAGGAAAATGCTGCTCAGCAGACATGCCATCGTAAGCTGCACTTTTAAGGCAAAAGGCAACACTAATGCATGGTGTGTGAACTCCCTTACCTCTCTCTTTTCCCATCAAATCCTCACAGTAATGACCTATCAGTACATACATCTTGAAAGAGTGTAAACATTGAGATACTACAGGCCCTGGCCTTTGGAAGATAGAGACCCAGTGTCTTCCCAGATGGTATCAGAAGTTAAAGGCAACCTAGAGGGGACATTCTGACACACCAAACTTTCATATCAAACCTCCCTGCCATCCCCACTGAGCAGATAGCAGCAAGAACCAATAAGTCACCACCAATCATACTTGCTGCACTTGTATGCATTTTCTCCATCAAGCTGTTCTGGCTTCACAAATTGCTCCAATGCTTTGTTAACAGTCTGAGCAGCCTAGGAAGAGAAGCAGCATAAACACCACATTATCACATATGGCCATTTTGCTGAAAAGAAGAGACAGAAAGAACAGAAGTCTCAAAGATATAAAAGCAAATTAGGAATTTTTATGTAAAAAGACATATTTCCTTATTATGCTGGTCATCTTTACACATCTACACATCAAATTATTTCCCCTCCCATTAAACAAGTAATGACTACGTTTGGCTAAGAGAGGCATCAGATCTGGTTTTATTAAGATGTAACAAATGAAAAGTCACAGGGTAGTAAGGCTGTTCTAAGTTTTGTTTTTTGTAATTTGTTTGTATGTGTTTGAAGAAAGGGTCTCGTTCTGTTGCCCAGGCTAGAGTACAGAGGCTTCACCATTTCTCACTGCAATCTCAAACTCCTGGGTTCAAGCTATCCCCCTGCCTCAGCCTCCCAAATAGGTGGGACTACAGAGACCCCCCCACAACACCCAGCCAATTTTTTCTATTTTTAGTAGAGATGGGGTCTTGCTCTTGCTCAGGTTGGTCCTAAATCCTGAGCTCAAGTAATCCTCCTGCCTTGGTCTCCCAGAGTGCTAGGATTACAGGCATGAGCCACCACATCTGGCAGCATCCAGCTGCTTTACAATTTTTTTCATAATGCATACTACAAAGCTTGAATAATCATGTCCAAATAAAATATTAGCATGTTAAATTGTGCAATTCATATTCTTTAACAAATGTAGTCTAACTTATAAATGAACTATAAATACAAAAGGTTAATTATAAAATGACATTTTTTATAACTTAACTACCATAACAATTACCAAATTTACCTTTATCTCCAATGTTATATCGAGATATGGGTCAAAAGTATCTGAAACGCCCTTGCAATTTAAACATTTGACTGAAATAAAAATAAAATGCAAAGGATAAGCAAAGTGCAATCATTACAGCAGCAACAACTAACAAAATGATGAAAAACAAGTACTATTTCCAAATTAAAAATTAAAGTATAATTTATCTCCTATCAGATTGAGCAAAAATATTTTTCTTGTTCTTTTTGAGGCAGAGTCTCACTATGTCACCCTTGGTAGAGTGCTATGGCATCAAGGCTCACAGCAACCTCAAACTCTTGGGCTTAAGTGATTCTCTTGCCTCACTCTCCCAAGTAACTGGGACTACAGGCACCTGCACGGCACCCGGCTTTTTTTTTTTTAAGAGACGGGGTCTTACTTTTTGCTCAGGCTGGTCTTGAACTCATGAGCTCAGGCAATCTACCCACCTCGGCCTCCCAAGCGCTGGGATTACAGGTGTGAGCCACCGCACCTGGCCAAAAATTTTTTTAAATTTACTATACACAATCTAAGTGAAAGTGTCATGAATTTTGCCCCTCAGATAACTGGTTGGAATATAAATTAGTATAACCTCTTAGAAAGACATGACAGTATTAAAATTAAAACACACACACCCTATTATCCAGAAATTCTGAGACTAAGAATTTATACTACATATGTGCTTTTACATAAAGTAAGTATACATGGACATTCAATGAAGCACTGATGGTAATAACAACAACTGCAACAAAATAGAAATAACCTAAATATCCATCAAGAGGGGACTAAAATAAATAGAATACTATTGCAATTATGAAAGACTTTATTAAACCTATGTGTACTGTAATGCAAAAAGCTTGCTGATATTAAGAGAAAAATAAAAGCAATACACATAGTATGTTCACAGTTTGTTCACACACAGGAAACTACTAGAAGGATATACTACAAACTGGTATAGGGGTTGCTTTTGAGGAGAAGGGACAGGAATCTGGGCTGGAAAAGACATGTACTTTTCATTACTAATCCTTTCCTATGGTTGCTTTTTTTTTTTTTAACCACATGCATATATTATCTAATCAATTTTTAAACAGAAGTTACCTCTAGATCGTAGGTATCCTCCAAATATCTGACAAACGAATGTGGTGGCCTGGGTGTGTCTGTCTAATCTGAAAAAAAAAAAAGTCAAACAGTAATAAGAGAGATGAGTTCTACAAAACCTACACAGATGTTATGACCAGATTTTAAAAGCATGTACAAGGCCGGGCGTGGTGGCTTCACGCCTGTAATCCTAGTATTCTGGGTGGCTGAGGCGGGTGGATTGCCTGAGCTCACAGGTTCAAGACAAGCCTGAGCCTGAGTGAGACCTCGTCTCTAAAAATAGCTGGATACTGTGGTGGGCATCTGTAGTTCCAGCTACTTGGGAGGTTGAGGCAAGAGAATCACTTGAGCCCAAAAGTTTGAGGTTGCTGTGAGCTATGATGCCATAGCACTCTACCAAGGGTGACAAAGTGAGACTCTGTCTCAATAAAAAAAAAAAAAGGAAAAAAAAAAAGAGGCTGAGGCATGAAGATCTCTTAAGCCTCAGAGTTCAAGGCTGCAATGAGTTATGACTATATCACTGTATTCCAGTGTAGGAGACAGAGCAAGACTGTCTCTGAAAAAATAATAAAAACTCAAGTGAAGGCTACAACCCATTTATTGCACAGGAAGAAGGGGAAAGGGGAGAGGGAGGGAAGGGGAGGGAGAGGGTGGGGGGAGATGGGACAAAGGGTGAGATCACATGTGTGGTACATAGTCGAAGGGTCAGGAGAAAACTTCTAAACAAGGAGCAAAAATGTTTTCACATAGTAAATGAGAAAATATCATGAATGTTATGTCAATCAGGTTGATAAAAATATCTCAGATTGCATGTGAAGCCCCCACACTGTACCCCATGGTTGAACTAATGTATACAGCTATGATTCAATAAAAAAAAAAAAAAAAAAGAAATAATCAGGAAGGATCTCATGAGGAAAAGACCTAGCATTCATTAAATGCCAGGTACATGGCTAAGCACTTGACATGGGTATTCTCATTTAATCCTCATAACAATCTGTGAGGTACTATAACACTGTTCCCAATTATAATATTATCTTCATTTTATGGATTTCATAACTGAGGCTAAGAGATTAATTAAATCCAGTACTATTTTTTTTAAAACCGTAAAGTACTATTAAGAAATAAATTATCAGTGGGAGTATGGGGAAAATATGAAAAATTTGCAACATATGGATACCGCCTTCTGAGATTTTAAATGACTTATTCCAATAACTAAAAATGAGAAGAAAAGTAAACAAACAAATAAAAACCATGGAGGAATACAGGCAAAGCAGCATTCTGTGCAGAGTCAGGCCAGTGTAAGGTTTTGGAACAAGAGAAAGAATGAAAAGAGGAAGTTCAGCAAAGCTTCCTATAAGAGAAGCAACTGCTTCAATGGAGACGTTTGCAGAAAGATAAAATTATATCGCCAGATTGTCCAGACCTGGCTGGAATCTGATCTGTAGCTTTTCTCCATTTCTCTTTTGCATTGGCTGCTCTTTTACATTTCTCTTTTACATTTGCAGTAAGAACATCCAACGAAGGGATTTTCCCATCGTGCTCCAGGGACTTTTAGGTTTGTTGATTGAAAGAAGAATGGCCTGTAAGCCTTGTGATGGGAATTGGACTTGAGCCCAGAGATGTCAAGAGGAGACTTAATTTGCTGATAAGCAGTGGAAGATGATGTTAAGGGTTGGTTTCAGGAGATACCTCTGATGGTAGGAAACCTGATGGAGAAGAAGGATGGACATTGAATCCTGGTGATGAAGGCTGGAAGCAGGGAAAACAGGAAGCTAGCTGAGAGTTTTGTAGATGCAGAGACTGCAGGTGCATGCTTCTGGAAACTAAAAGTCCCTGGAGCACGATGGGAAAATCCCTTCTATGGATGTTCTTACTGCAAAGAGGAGCACTTCCATAAGGGCCTTGAGGCTACTTCTAACCAGAGAGAGAACAGTCACAGACTCATACTACTTTCCTGGTGTGGTAATCAGGTTTGCTGGAGAAACAACCAATGAGGTATACACACATACATAGATTTATTTTAAGAAATCGGCTCATGCAATTATGGAGACTGCAGGATGGGCCAGAAGTCTGGAGACCCAGGAAGAGCTGATATTGTGGTTGAAGTTGGTGGGCAGTAAGCTGGCAGAATTATTCTCACTTAGGGAAGGTCGGTTCTTTACTTCTGAGCGTGTCAACGTAGCTATATATGAATCTCTAGGGCAGGTGCTTCACCAAATCTAATACACTAAACTCTTGGCAGACTCCAGAAGGAGAGAAAGATTGTCAGGATATGTTTTTTCTTTGTTTGTTTGTTTTTTGAGACAGAGCCTCAAACTGTCACCCTGGATAGAGTGCATCACAGCTCACAGCAACCTCCAATTCCTGGGCTCAAGCGAGTCTCCTGCCTCTGCCTCCCAAGTAGCTGGGAGTACAGGCGCCCGCTACAATGCCCGGCCAATTTTTGGTTGCAGCTGTCATTGTCGTTTGGCGGGCCTGGGCTGGATTCGAACCTGCCAGCTCAGGTGTACATGGCTGGTACCTTAGAGTTGAGCCTCTAGAAGTCTGTCCTCCAGGAATAGTGCACAGATGCATTTGGACATAGAACATACATGTTATTGCTACATTATTTAAGATGAAAATGACCCAAAATGGAAACATTCTACAACTTCATCAAGAAGGGGAAGGGTGTCCAAATGAACTATGGTACCCTCTGGAATATTAGGAGTCAATACAAGAGAATGAGAAAAGTGAACCAATGGGAAAATATCTTTCAGACACATTTTTAACTGAAAAAGTTCATAAAAGAGAATATATACTATGGTTCCATTTATTTCAAAACAAAAAAACGAACTACTAGCTACTCGTGTGCTATGGTCTAAATGTTTGTGTTTCCCGCAAGTTCATATGATGAAATCCTAACCCCAGAGACATAAGGGCTAAGCCCTCTGAGGAGATTAGTGCCTTTATTAATAAAAACACTCCAGAGACCTTCCTTTCCCTTCTCTCACACAAGGATACAGCGATAAAGCACCATCTATGAGGAATGGATCCTCACAATTCAGGAATCTCCCAGTGCCTGACCTTGGACTTCCCATCCTGTAGAGCTGTGAGAAACAGGTGTTTGCTCTCTGTGAACCACTCAGTCTGTGATGTTTTTCTTATGAATGGTGAACATAAATATGCTGATAAAAGTATGGGGAAAATACCAAATTTAACATGGGTTTTCTTTGTAATTTTAGAATCATTTGTGATTTTAAAGTAATTTAAAATCAAAATTAAAAACATTCCAGGCATGAGGGAGTAACTTGGGGTGACAAAAACCATTATAACTAGATTTTGGTAATGGTTACACAATGGTTTAAATTTACTAAACGTTATTGAATTGTATACTTACATGAGTAAACTTATGACACATAAATGGTACCTCTATAAAGCTATTTGTAAAACAAACTTCCCAGGTAATTTTGATGTGCACCTAATTTGGGAAACCTCCGCTGCAAATTTCTTTTTCCACTCCTTCTCTTTTTTTTCCCTAAACCCCATCTTCCTTTCCGAAATGAATACGTGTTTATCTTTCATTAGGAAAGGTGATAATAAAATCAGGAACACATGGTAAAAATTAAAATGCCATAAACATTTCTGCAAAGTATTTATAACTTCACAGATTTAAAGATTAGTGAGATGAAAACACATCAGAATTAGAATCCTTTGGAGAATTCTAATTTTCCTCAAGTTTAAATTCAACCAAAAGACCTTAGGCTTTACTTATGGAATATATGAGTTAACATCATCATGGAAAAAGCCATGCCTAGAGAGATGAATTTTGAAACTTGGTACTTGATACTACCTACCTCATTGGGCTATGTAAGACAATATGAAATGACTGGAATTAGATGGCATCAATTCATTGCTTTGACAGTGGCACATGAGACTGGAGACAATGCCATATCCATTCCATCATGAGCTATCACCTGAGGGCTCAGGAAAGTATTTCCCATGGGCTGGCCAATGTTCCAGTCCCCATGGAATCTGGCTGAGCCCCTGCCCTGCCCCCATTCATCTTCCTTTCTTGCTCCTTTTATGGGGCACTTTTCTATCTTTCCTTCCTTCCTTCCTTCCTTCCTTCCCTTCCTTCCTTCCTTCCTTCCTTCCTTCCTTCCTTCCTTCCTTCCTTCCCTCCTTCCCTCCTTCCCTCCTTCCTTCCTTCCTTCCTTCCTTTCTTCCTTCCTTCCTTCCTTCCTTCCTTCCCTCCTTCCTTCCCTCTCTCCTCCTCCCTCCCTCCCTCCTTTCCTCCTTCCTTCCTTCCTTTCCTTCCTCCCTCCCTCCTTCCCTCTCTCCTTCCTTCCTTGTTTCCTTCCTTCCTTCCTTCCTTCCCCTTTCCCTTCCTTTCTTTTTCTGCCATTTTAAAAGTGAGGCAGGGAATCAACTTGCTGCAAGTTGAATCTGGCTCTGTATCCTGTAGACCAAGCAGCTGAAATCACTCAGCCTAGGAAAAGGGCCCAGGTGTACTCATGAAGGGTGCCCCCTAGTGGCAGCCTTCTGTCCTCCACATTGCATCTCAAATGTGTGCCGGGCCTGTGGGGTACAGGCTGCACACACCAACTCTTCATGGGCTTCCTCCCCCTTTGAGGCAGGCAGTATCTTTGTTATTCTTCCATTTTTAGAGAGGAAGGAACTGAGACAGTAATTGAACCCACTCTAGAGCCACAAGTGGCCCTGACTAACCACTGTGCTATTCTGCTCTTGGTAAACAGGAGCTACCTTTCCTTCCATCTGCACGTGAGGTCAAACTGGGTCACTGCTTAATCTTTCTATTTACCTTAGAGCTCAATAATTCAAAAACCTCCACCAGAGAAGATTCTGCCTGTTCTTAGGTATGCTCTTTCTTTCTGTGATTTGCATAACAGAGCGTCTCACATTTCTTGAGCCTTAACTCAAGGGAGTCAAATGTACTTGGCTGCAGAAAGAGGCATAAAGCGAGAGGAGTGCGGTGGAGGAAGATAACTTCAATATCTGACCTATTTTCTTTCTCGGTGTTAGAAACAGAAAAGACTTAGAAGTACAAAGTATAACTTGAGGGACGATGAAAACTTTAATCATGCCGGTACAATTTTTCAGACAATTCTTCCAACGAAAATTATTTTCTTGACCTTGAAAGTGAATTTTTCTTCCGTTCAAAAATGAACACGTTCATAAAAAAGAAACGTACATGATGTTAATAACATCAGAGCGAGAATGATTTTTATTTCCGGTGCCAAAGAAAGATGCAGAGTTGGAAGACTTGGTCCCTATTCTGCCATTTGCTGGCTCAGTGGGTTTGGTCAGGTCACCAGGATTCCTGACCCCTTTTGTAAGATGCCTTTATTTGTAAAACACCTTTCTTGTGTGACTATGAGGATGACACACCGTGTGTCTAAAGTTCCTTGCTTGGACACACTGCAGGGAGACCCTAAACAATATCTGCTATTGTGAGCTGGAATAGTAGGATATCCTGGGGTCTTATTCTTGTACCTGGGTGTAACCTCATCTTCCTAATCCGTGAAATTTCTTCATCTGGGGAAAATGCACGTTCTTTACAGGATTCTTATGAGAGCTAAATGACAGTCCTGTAAAATGCTGTTGAGCACATAATTTGCCAGTAAATGTAAAGGATTATGATTCCTGTATAAATCCTTCATTCTAAAGAGTGGAAAACGTGTTGTGTGCTGGAGAGAGCATCATTATTACCATCCTAATTCTTGTATTTGGAGGTGAGAATGATGATGGTGAGGCAAGTGAAAGGGTCACAAGAGGAGGCAAAAAGAGTCAATGAAAGACAGGATTGTTGGGAGAGAGAAGGTCAGAAGAGAGTGGGGGACCCATATGGTGGTAGAGGAAAGTGAGGGCGGCTGAAAAGTGTCATCGGGGTGGAGAAGGATGGTTGGGGAGAGCTACGAGTAACAGAGGGTCATAGAGGGAGTTTTGGAACTGTGAGCAGAGCAGCCTCAGCTGGAGAGGGAGGAAACAGGAACATCCTATTGGGTATTGAAGCTGGGTCAGTGCAGCAGGTACCCTAGGGAGCTGAAGGTAGACTTATTGCTGTTCAAGGTGCTAAGGGCTCAGGCATACAGGAGTCGATCGAGTCCTGACCTCAGAGTGAGGGAGGCTACACGTGCCTTTTCCTAAGCAATGTTGTACCATGTTGTTATGCTACAACCACCAAAAAGCAGCCAACTTTTCATTTTTCCTTTAATCTAAATTTTTCATGAGAGTATTGATTGACCTAACTCTTCTCTGGGCTGTGGGAAGAAGGAAAGTACAATTTCTCTGTGAGTGGCTGTCTCTGCTTCTGGTATGATGGGCTGAAAACTCTCCCCAGAGCAGCTCCATTTAGACTGTGTGGCCCACGGGGCCCAGCTGCGGTGGCTTCCAAAGGTGGAAACAGAAGACTCTTCCACTTCCTGCCCAGCCTAGCACAGCACAACAAACAGAGACAAAGGCAACATGGTGCTTCTACCATACACAGGTTCACCAATAGCCCATAAAGTTTTAGAACAGATGATCGCAGAAAGATCAATTTCCCAAAGTGCTTGCTCCAAGTTTTATGCTAAGATTGAAGTGACTCTTCAATAAGCATAGACCTGATTGCTCTAAAGCCTTCTGTGGCACCTCACCGCCTGTGAATAAAGTTCAAATTCCCTAAAATATACTTTCCTAATCCCAGATCACCTCTTTCGTTTTCTCGACCATTCTTCACATCTCAGTCTCCTGATCCAGTTCCTGATCAATCACCATTTCCCAAACAGATCCTGTGTGGCCTCAGTGCCATGCCTTTACCTCCTTCCTGAAATGATCACTTTCCCAGCTCCAGGGACTTCCTAGCTGGCCCTTGGCTACCAGAACAGCTTCAACAAAACAAATGGAAAACTTGAACAGTTTTTTTTTTTCCTTTTTCTTTTCTCTCTGTCTTTTAACAACTTTTCTTTAATCTCTTTATCCAGAGGCACAGCTACTCAAGGACACCAGATGGCCAGAATGCTACAGATAGTCATGTGACTCCCTTCCGTGTGCCAGAGGAAATCCAGACCTGCATAAAGTTGGGGCAGGCCAGAGCAGGTGAGCTTTAACTCATTAGCATATCATTATAATACCACACACCACTCATTAGCATATCATTATAATACTACACATCTATAGTACAGAGAATCGCCGCCATCTTCTGCCCTGCAATGTATGAAGTAGCTACTATGACCGCACTGTGCAGCTGAGACCCCCCCCTGCACAGGCCTACTCACCCTCCCTCCCATGCCTAACTCTTCAACCCCCCCCCACCTGCCTTTGCCTGGGGAAAAGTTGCCTTTAGCACATAAGCTCCCCCTTTGCCATTCTTTGGCCATTGAATTAAAAACTACATGCTATACCGATTGGATGTTCTTTCTTTATAGCTGTTGGAAAATAAAAGGAGCAAACACAGTTTTTGGTGATACTTTTGACACATCCTATAAGGGAAAATGCTCTCCATTCCCAGAGCTTGCCAGAATCTGTGGGGATCTGAAAGCTTAATTTGTCTGGGCTCATACCCAGATATTAGTGTTGCCGAAGGGTCTTTATAAAAACAGGTGTGAATTTGAGTTCAATATTAATTTACAATGTATATATTCCTACTTCTTACAAAATAATTTGAAGGGGCAGTTGTGTTATTATATCTTTGTTTATCAAAACTCAGATGTACACACTTCCCCTTCCCCTTGCTGCAAGCGTGGGGCTGCCCCTGACAGATTCCCGCTGTGGTCATAATTTTGCTAAGTATTGCAAGCATCATCATTTTATTTCCTAGCTTTTGCTTTTCACGGACATTTCTATTTCCTGTGAACCAGCCTGCAAGTTCAAGATGGAAGGATGCTCCTTTCCCCATGTGCATTCCCTACCTTGGATTTTAATTTCAGAGGAAGAGCCTTAAATACGCGTCCTTGGGTTTGAAAAGACACACTGAGCATTCAGCAGCTGGGCAAGGCAGGCTGAAGATAAGGTTTCCTAAGGTGGGAAGGAGGAGGTGCACAGCTATAAAAGCAGGAAGGGAACCATGGAGTTGACGCTGAATTCTCACTGTGTGCACATACCCAGTGGCTCCATTCAGGAGGTGGGGGGTGGAGAGTCCCCTGCATGTGCAGAAATAACAAGTGGTCATACATCTCTTTTTCTAAAAGAGAAGGGCAGGCGAGATCTGCCAATGGCCAGATTTCTGCTGGCTAAGCAGGAGGAGAGAAAGGCAGCAGCAGCTTCACACAGCTCTGCGGAGACTTCAGCTTCCAGCCTGGACACTTAGCTCTGAATTTCCAGTGTCTTCTGCCCAGTATTTTACCCAGGCTTCCCTTCAGTTTGCATTTCTTTAGTAGCTCTTTGTGATCTCTGCTCAGTGGTTATTTTATGAGATTGATAGATGGTAGCATTGAAATTTGTATTAGGGTCTTTGTTCAGAGAAAGTCATAGCATGTTTCCATGCCAACACACTCCAAAAGGCGGCCAATTTTCCTTCCTTCCTTCCTTCCTTCCTTCCTTCCTTCCTTCCTTCCTTCCTTCCTTCCTTCCTTCCTTCCTTCTCTCCCTCCTCCCTCTTTCCTTCCTTCCTTCCTTCCTTCCTTCCTTCCTTCCTTCCTTCCTTCCTTCCTTCCTTCCTTCTGTCCCTTTCTCCTTCCCTCCCTCCTTCCCTCCTTTCTTCCTTCTTTCTTCCTCCTCTCTTCTGCCCTCCCCTCCCCCTTTTCTTCTCCTTCTTTTTACCTCCTTGCCTTTTCTTCTTTCCTTCCTCATGTTTCCTGCCACCTTCAAGTGGACACATCCATGTAATTGCAATAGAGAAGAGGACGGAACAAGAGGAAAGGTCATGGGGAAGGTCATTATGGTTCATCCTTCCATCCGCATGTGGACGTTCAGTTTGGAGTTTTGGTTTTTTGTATAGACTTACAAAAATGATTTCCCGAGACCTAATTTTGCCTATACATTGAGCCTATGACAAAGGCATTTAGGAGCTTTTGTCTGATGGCATCAACTTCCCCACTGGGATTGAAGAAAGCGTCACATGTACAGAGTGAGCAAAAGGTGGCAATGAGCTGGCTTTGGTAGAGGCCGATTCCGGAGGTGACACTACCTTGCTCTGACCTGAATGGCTTATAATCATTTTAAGGTTGCAGAACATTTTCTTAGGTCTTTGGATTCCTACCTACTACCCGAGCCAGCCTTGGCTGACACATTGGCAAAATCTAGATACCTGGTGACAGAGCCAACAGAAAAATGAGAGCTGCTGTACTCCCGCCTTGCCTCTCTGGTGGACTCGCTGAGCTGAGTGGTTCTGGTGGACTCACTCTCTGAGCTGAGTGGTTCTGGTGGACTCACTCTCTGAGCTGAGTGGTTCTGGTGGACTCGCTCTCTGAGCTGAGTGGTTCTGGTGGACTCACTCACTGAGCTGCATGGTTCTGGTGGACTCTCTGAGCTGCGTGGTTCTGGTGGACTCACTGAGCTGAGTGGTTCTGGTGGACTCTCTGAGCTGAGTGGTTCTGGTGGACTCTCTGAGCTGAGTGGTTCTGGTGGACTCACTCACTGAGCTGCGTGGTTCTGGTGGACTCTCTGAGCTGCGTGGTTCTGGTGGACTCACTGAGCTGCGTGGTTCTGGTGGACTCACTCACTGAGCTGAGTGGTTCTGGTGGACTCACTGAGCTGCGTGGTTCTGGTGGACTCACTCTCTGAGCTGAGTGGTTCTGGTGGACTCACTCACTGAGCTGAGTGGTTCTGGTGGACTCACTCACTGAGCTGCGTGGTTCTGGTGGACTCTCTGAGCTGAGTGGTTCTGGTGGACTCACTCTCTGAGCTGAGTGGTTCTGGTGGACTCACTGAGCTGCGTGGTTCTGGTAGACTCACTCACTGATCTGCGTGGTTCTGGTGGACTCTCTGAGCTGCATGATTCTGGTGGACTCTCTGAGCTGCGTGGTTCTGGTGGACTCTCTGAGCTGCGTGGTTCTGGTGGACTCTCTGAGCTGCGTGGTTCTGGTGGACTCTCTGAGCTGCGTGGTTCTGGTGGACTCACTGAGCTGAGTGGTTCTGGTGGACTCACTTACTGAGCTGAATGGTTCTGGTGGACTCACTTACTGAGCTGAGTGGTTCTGGTGGACTCGCTGAGCTGAGTGGTTCTGGTGGACTCACTCTCTGAGCTGAGTGGTTCTGGTGGACTCTCTGAGCTGAGTGGTTCTGGTGGACTCACTTACTAAGCTGCGTGGTTCTGGTGGACTTGCTGAGCTGCATGGTTCTGGTAGACTCACTGAGCTGAGTGGTTCTGGTGGACTCACTGAGCTGAGTGGTTCTGGTGGACTCACTCACTGAGCTGCATGGTTCTGGTGGATTTGCTGGCTGCGTGGTTCTGGTGGACTCTCTGAGCTGAGTGGTTCTGGTGGACTCTCTGAGCTGCGTGGTTCTGGTGGACTCACTGAGCTGAGTGGTTCTGATGGACTCACTCTCTGAGCTGAGTGGTTCTGGTGGACTCACTCTCTGAGCTGAGTGGTTCTGGTGGACTCACTCACTGAGCTGCGTGGTTCTGGTGGATTTGCTGGCTGCGTGGTTCTGGTAGACTCACTGAGCTGAGTGGTTCTGGTAGACTCACTGAGCTGCGTGGTTCTGGTGGACTCACTGAGCTGAGTGGTTCTGATGGACTCACTCTCTGAGCTGAGTGGTTCTGATGGACTCACTCTCTGAGCTGAGTGGTTCTGGTGGACTCACTCTCTGAGCTGAGTGGTTCTGGTGGACTCACTCTCTGAGCTGAGTGGTTCTGGTGGACTCATTCTCTGAGCTGAGTGGTTCTGGTGGACTCACTCTCTGAGCTGAGTGGTTCTGGTGGACTCACTCTCTGAGTTGAGTGGTTCTGGTGGACTCACTCTCTGAACTGAGTGGTTCTGGTGGACTCACTCTCTGAGCTGAGTGGTTCTGGTGGACTCACTCACTGAGCTGCGTGGTTCTGGTGGACTCTCTGAGCTGAGTGGTTCTGGTGGACTCTCTGAGCTGAGTGGTTCTGGTGGACTCACTCACTGAGCTGCATGGTTCTGGTGGACTTGCTGGCTGCATGGTTCTGGTAGACTCACTGAGCTGAGTGGTTCTGGTGGACTCACTGAGCTGCGTGGTTCTGGTAGACTCACTGAGCTGACTGGTTCTGGTGGACTCACTGAGCTGAGTGGTTCTGGTGGACTCACTGAGCTGTGTGGTTCTGGTAGACTCACTGAGCTGAGTGGTTCTGGTGGACTCACTGAGCTGCGTGGTTCTGGTGGACTCTCTGAGCTGCGTGGTTCTGGTGGACTCGCTGGCTGAGTGGTTCTGGTGGACTCACTCATTGAGCTGCGTGGTTCTGGTGGACTCACTGAGCTGCGTGGTTCTGGTAGACTCACTGAGCTGCGTGGTTCTGGTGGACTCACTCACTGAGCTGCGTGGTTCTGGTGGACTCACTGAGCTGAGTGGTTCTGGTGGACTCTCTGAGCTGCATGATTCTGGTGGACTCTCTGAGCTGAGTGGTTGCAGGTGACAGATACTCACATTGTCAGGAGAGGAAAGTATGGGGGGAATCATCTCATAGACCTAGAAAGTCCAGAGAGAAACCATATCCACGAGGTCAATCAGCGCCAGGTTTTCTTTGTCTCCTAAAGGTCCATTTCTGTCCAGGTGAGGTTCATTCTCCTGCCTGCACTTCAGGTAGGAATCTGAACAGTACAGAAAAGGTTTCCTAACCAAATAGCCCCAGGGAAACATTCCGGGCTGCGTTCCCCTGACCAGGCTTGCACCTTACGCCCATTTGTGAGTTGGGGCATGAGGAGCTCTGATTGGCTAAGCCCGAGGTCTGTAACCAACCAGAAGGCAAGGGGTGGGGCCTTGGCCCACAAAGCCAAGGATTAAAGGGGAGGGAGGGCATTTAGAGGAAAATCGGGGTGCTGGCAGGAGAGGACATCTACATGGATACCCAGCGAGAAAAATTGAGAATTAACAAAATTATCAACTACCAGGATTCCAATTGGCTTCCTTTTTATATTTGGTGCTGTTTAAGAATCTGACACTGGCATTTCTTTGCAAGTGGCCGGTCGTGAGTGGCTGACAGTCAAGCTCAGATGCTGTGGTGACTGACGCAGAAAGTCCATTTTCACACTCCCGACTCATTCATTCCCAAAGATATTATGGGCACCTAGAGTTGCAGCTTCCAGGCATCGGGAGAAACATCACTATCACGTGACGTTGTGACCCTAATACCAGTTCCTGGGAAAGGAAGCAGGGATGAAGCACGATGATAATAATCTGGGACAAAGCCAGCTCCCCCTCTCAGGTCCTGCCTGTTTCCCAGGCGGAGTTGTGCTTTGACAGAGCAGGGGAAGCATACGTCCACCTGTCCCTCAGTCTCTCTCCACGCTCTCTCTGCCCCGTCCAGTCTTCAAGGGCCCTTTCTGGGCTTCTCTATGGTCTCCCCACCCAAGTCCTACTTGCCTTAGCACACCCCCCATTCTGATGCTTGCAGGGTCTTTGGAAAGCAAAGCACAGCCTGTAAATCTAGTCCTGTGGCTCTTGGGGAACCCCCATCTAACTCCAGAAGGTGGTTCTCAAACAAACTTTACGATTTGCTTCCCAATTTGATGTTCTGGTTCACTGTGTGTGTACCATCTTTACAAGGCTTTGTTTAATATTTTCCTTAAATCCACTTACTCTTGAACTTGCCCATGTCCAAAGCGATAATTTTCATTAACTTTCAATTTTGATGTGTTATTTTTTTTTTCGTTGAACATGATGGAAAATTAAAACAAGTAAATAGTGGTTTTAAAAGAGTTTCTACAACAATCTTGGCTGCCAACAAGGGTGTTCGTGCTGTTCCTTGGGAACAGCAGGTCTCAGGATTAAATCCCAACACAAGGCTTCAGGGTGTATCCATGTGCCCCAGCTCACCTTTTAGGCTCTGTGTTGTCTTTGCAGTGGGTCCTGCAGACTTGATTCTTCACGCTCCACATGCCCTGACTTGGCAGGCTCAGTGCAGATGCTGTTCCTTCTTCCCTGACTGATGCTCTTTCATGTCCCTCTTTGTTGGGACAAAGAGATCAGATCATCCTTGCCCTCCAGGAGTCAGGCCCTTAGGGAAACTGCAAACTGAGCATTGTTTTTTATTTTAACAGTTGATCTAACTGTGCGGCTGAACATATTGTATGCGTCTGTGGTTTCCCAGTCCACTTTCTTGTTTCCCCCAACCACAAGTCCCCACTGCGTCCCAGGGCCCAACACCGAGACATCCTCAGTAAAGATTTGCTGTATTTGTTACAATTGCACCTGTTCACATTCTCCTTCGTCATTATCAGTGAGGATCATTTTACTTTTAGGAACTGTAACAGCAGTGCTGTGTAGGAGGCCAATAGTCGTGCTGTTTAGGAGGCCAGTAGTAGTGCTGTTTAGGAGGCTGATGCCCAGTAGGTTTACACCAAATGCATTCTAACAGGAGAAGAGCTGCGGAGAAGAGGCAAGGATGGCATGCCCTTATTCAGCTCAGAGCAGCCACTGAGCTGGCACTGAAGTCAGTGCAAATAGAAGGCCCCACACACTTATATATCCAAGGGGCACATAGTGGCAAATGTCAGACAACAGTCACACAGCAATCATGCAGTCATATAAACATGATGTCATCGTCCACGGTCACGGCTCTAGTTATGGCCGTGTAAGGAAAGCATGGCGCCTCTGGCTGGACCACAGTCAAGGAAGTGCAAGGACTCTACCCTGCCTCACAAGTAGGTATTTGCAGAAGGTCAAGACACATTCCCTGTGTGCCTTGTCTGCTCACAGAGCCACCCATGATGAGGGATTGTACAAAGCAGTGCCCCTTGCTTTTATTTCCTGGTCAGTGACAACATAGAGTGTGACAGAGGATGTTCACATATGTGACATTCTACCTTGGAAATGCTCGGGGTTATTCCCTACCATTTCCCGAGTGCTAACCACACCTCCACCTCTGCCTTTTTTACCCAAGGCAGTGTGGGTAAAGTGGCATTGAGTGTTACATTACCAAAGAAATAAAGTTGAATCCACTCGAATTTATTTCTTTAGAAAGTGAATCATTTGCAAATTTATATATATATATATATATATATAAATACATACATACACACACATATATATATTTTAGCAAAAATCACACAGGAAACACTTCACAACTGACTCTGTTTTCCCCCACTAGATAAAAGCTTCAAGATCACAGGTGAGATGCTTAGGTTTTTTTCCCCCATGAGCACATGCCCAGCGTCTGAGCATAGGGCCTTAAGCATAGCAGATTCATGGTAACTCTTTTTAATAAATGATTTCACCTGTGCCCTCCTGCCCTCCTCTGGATAGTGTGAGCAGCATAACCAACTGTGTGTCCAGTGGGAAGTCAGGAAGGATCATGGAGAGTTAAGAAGACTTGCTCGAGACGTCATCCACAGGCAGAAGAAGTCGCAGCCACACAGTTACATTCCAAATGCCCCAGTGAAGCCACATTCAAGTTGGCTATTTGTCACTTCTAATGTTCACCATCAATAAACACTAATGAGACAACTATTCTTTCGAGGTGGATGATGATGGCCCATTGGTATGCACAGGCCTTTAATAAGGGGACCGCATAGTGATTGTCATTGAGTGGGACAGATTATGTGTACATGTTATGGGCTTAAAAATTTTTTTTATCTGTAATAAACAGAAATGGCTTTACAAATTTTATTTATTTATTTATTTATTTATTGCTCCATCTTCTTACCAAGGGAGGGTTCTTCATCCTGGAGAAGGTGGGCGCCTCCTCTGGACAGATGCTCTTCTTCACCTGTTGCCTCTCCCTCCTCTGCCCCTCTAACTGATGCTTCTGCTGTCCCTTCCTGGCCCTCAGCCTCACCCTGAGCTCTAGCACCTGCTCCTATACAGTGTTGATGGGGACAGGAGAGAAGAGGCTCTGAGGTCCCAGAGCAGCAGGGCAGCTGGGGAGCTGCGCTTGAGATTATTATTATTATTATTTTGTTTGTTTTAGAAAGTTTACTTTTTTTTTTTTTTGGCAGTTTTGGCCCGGGCTGGGTTTGAACCCACCACCTCCGGCATATGGGGCCAGCACCCTACTCCTTTGAGCCACAGGCGCCGCCCCACCTTGAGATTATTTACTTTTAACTGTGAGCCCCCTGAGGTGAGAGAGTACGGCCTTTTCTTTCCTTTTAGCAATGTTTATTAATATCACAGAACTGTTTTTTGTTTTTTCTTTGATTCAAGGTCTTGCTCTATCACACGCAGACCGGAGTGCAGTGCCATGGTCAGAGCTCACTGCAGCCTTGAACTCCTGGGCTCAAGTGATCCTCCTGCCTCAGTCTCCTGAGTAGCTGGGATTACAGGTGCCAGTCAATTTTTTAAAAGTTTGTCTTTTGTAGAGACAGGGTCTTGCTATGCTGCTCAGGTTAGTCTTGAACTGCTGACCTCAAGTGATCCTCCTGCCTCAGCCTCCCAAAGTGCTGGGAGTATAGGACTGAGCCATAGGGCCTAGCCTTGTGTTGAACATTTTTTAACAATGGAAGGAGAACTGAGGCAGAAATGTTTAAACCTCCAGATCTGTGATCTCAAGATACGTGCCCTTCCCTTTCACTATCTTACCAGTCGCCTCTGATGTTCTTAGCTTGTCTTGTGTGGAAGTTAGATCCTTAGTGGCTTCTGAGATGAAGATTCTCTCCCCCCACTGCCCCAAAAAAGCACATTGTAAAGTCAAGTCTACCAGACAAGGTAGAGGATTTAGGGCTGGGATTTTAGGGTTTTGCTTGGCTAAATAGGGCCTATGCCCAGGATATCCTCTTGGTCAATGAAACACTGGCCAGAAATGACTCCCAAAAGGTCTTCTTGATTTCCCAAATTAAAAAATACTGTGGGTTTCAATACCCAACCGAAACTTCCATCAGCTGAACCTCTTTTCTAAGCTGCAACTAAGGCTACTTTTTTTTACATAGCCATTAAAAACTGAAGTCCAGTCATAAAGAGAGGATCAAATTTGAAAGAGAATATCAAGCAAGAAAAAAAAATCAGGGTTTCAAATCTTAATCATAAGAACGTCAGTACCATTCCATCCTCCGTTCTGATTTATGCTTCCTATGAATAAAGATTGGTAAATTGAAAGTTTTTATTTGGCATTTATTGTGCATTTCGGGGGATTTGCAAATCTGGCGCTTGATTAGGGCTGCCATGTAGGACTTGTAAATCAGCTATGCGGCAAGTCAATTTCATTGTAGAGCGGAGCTCAGTGGCCAAGGGAAGCAAAGGGACATAAATATGGTAGAGCTTCAGTTGAAAGAGCATTCCGAACAGGACCGAGGGAGCCCTCCCCATGGTACTTCCTGGGAGAACAGACATCTCAGTGGTTACAGATCTCAGGGTATGGGCTGCAAACTGCTTTCTAATCAAGTGGAAATGCAATCTCTTCTGCTGTATTTACAGCCGATTGGTCCCCATCACTCTCACGTCACAGCCTGAGCTCCGCCTCCTGCCAGGTCAGTGGCTCCGATAGATTCTCTAAGGAGCGGAAACCGCACTCAAACTGCACATGGAGGGATGTAAGTTGCTCGCTCCCTACGAGGCTCTAATGCCTGCAGATCTGAGGCGGTGCTGAGGAGGGGGCGCTATTGCTGAGGAGCGAGAGTATTTGCAGCAGAGAGGTGTGACTGCACAGAGACTAATACATCAATTGCTTGCAGACTCACATCAACCCCTTCTCCACCACCGTCTGGAAAAATGGTCTTTCATGAAACTGGCTTCTGCTGCCAAAAATTTTGGGGACTGCTGCTAAAAAGGATTTGAGCATGTTAGGATTATAGTACCCTCAGGGCTCTGGAACCAATCCCCTGTGGATTCTGAGAGACTACTACATATACATTATATATGTTAGATATTTGTATATCATGGATCTATATATCTGATCTTCAAGTCCATGTGTGGAACAAAGTTAAATTTTCTTACTTTATAAAAAAAAATTTATCTTTTAAAATTTGTTCCTTGTATGCATGAAAGTGAACTGATATAATCTTTATGTCATGCTATTATTATTCTTGGTTCATTTGGCCCACTGTTGGTTTATTTCCTTATTATTTTTGTTATTGCCCCAGTTCTCTTTTCCTCACCCTGATCTGCACATCCCAAGGTGTATAGTTTAGTAGTAAGGTACATCAAGTAGAGATGAAGTTCATTCATTTTCATTGCTGTATTAAAGGGCATTTTGTGACTAAAGCCACTGTTTATCCCTTTTCTTGGCAACGAACATTTGAATCATTTCCAACTATTTGCTACTTTCTGTTGTACCGCTGAGAATGTTCTTGTACATACCTCTTGGTATACGTATGAAGAAGGGAAATAGCTAGTTGGCAGGGTATGCAAATGTTTGCCTTTACTAGAGAATTCCAAAATTCTCTCTAAAGGTGTTCTACCAGTTTTCACCTGTACAGCTCTGAGTAAGAGTTCCTTTTGATTAACATCTTTAAAATTTGGTATCATTTAAACCTTTATTTCTCTCCATCATAAAATTGTCCAAAACATAGGTGGTTTATCAATCCATTGGCTGTAGAGTTATATACTTATCTTCATTTGCATTTCCCTAATTACAATGAAGGGTGAACATTTCTTTGTACTTTTTTAGCCAGTGATATTTCTGCTTCTATTTTATCCTTTCATACTTTCAAAATCCATTTTTAATTAGGATGCCTGGTCTTTTTGTTATGCATGCAAATGAGCTCTGCATATATTCTTGATTCTAATTGTTTGTCAATTAATTGTGATACAAATGAATTCTTTCAGTTGTTAAGTGGTTGTTTTACTTTCTTTAAGTTATCTTTGATCACTAAAGACATCTTAAGCTTTTTTCCCTAATTTTCTATGACAAATACACATTTGCCTTAAAATTGAAAGAAATATTTTTAAATGTTCCAGAGAAATATTTAATATGAATTTTACTTTAAAAATGTGTGTGGGCTCTGCACCTGTGGCTCAACGGACTAAGGCACCAGCCACGTACACCTGAGCCGGCGGGTTCGAATCCAACCCAGGTCCGCCAAACAACAATGACAGCTGCAACCAAAAAATGGCCGGGCGTTGTGGCGGGCGCCTACAGTCCTAGCTACTTGGGAGGCGGAGGCAGGAGACTCACTTGAGCTCAGGAATTGAAGGTTGCTGTGAGCTATCATGCTACAGCACTCTATTCAGGGGACAGCTTGAGGCTCTGTCTGAAAAAATAAATAAAAATAAAAATATGTGTATATATTTGAAAGAATATATAGAAAAGTATTAATAATTAGTATAAAAATAATATAAATACATTAAGCATTTTCATACTTTTTGTATATTTTGTCATACAATTAATATTTGTTTTCTGGAATTCAATAAAGACATTACTGAACTTTCAGAAAAAATTAAAATCTAACAAAGAAAAGCATAATGAATGCTTTCTATACCCACATGAGGCAATTCTTATAGAAGCAACAAAGGAAATAATTTAGTAGGTTTATAGCCCATCATTTCAAATCTAGATCACGTAAATTGCTTTAATTTTTTAAGATTGATAGCTTTAAAAAAGCTTTATAAAGAATTTAATTAGGGCTGGGTGCAGCGGCTCACACCTATAATCCTAGCAATGTGCCTGGCCGAGGAAGGTGGATTTCTTGAACTCACAGGTTCGAAATCAGCCTGAGCAAAAGCAAAATCCCATTTTAACTAAAAATAGAAAAACTGAGGCAAGTGGATAGCTTGATTCCCAGAGTTGGAGGTTGCTATGAGCTATTAACGCTATGGCACGTTACCCAGGGCAATAGCTTGAGACTCTGTCTCAAAAAACAAACTAACAAACCCCTCCCCCCCAAAATTAGGTTAGGTGTGGCAGCCGATGGCTGTGGTCCCTGCTACTTGGGAGGCAAAAGCAGGAGGATCCTTTGAGTCCAGGAGTTTGCAGTTACAGTGAGCAATGATGATGCTACTGCATTCTAGCCCAGGCAGCCAGTAAGGCCCCATCTCAAAAAAACAAACCCCCAAACCCCACAAACAAGGCATAATCACTGTCATTAATTAGCATTATTATTATTACTGAATCAAAGAAGCTGATGCTCAGTACCAGGGCTTTATGCTGAAAAACAACACAAAAATACAGTAAACCCACTTCCTGGACTTGGCAGTGAAAAAAATGAGATTTCCAAGGCCAGATACACAGCACCTTCTAGGCCCCAGCTAGAAAGCAAGCTACCAAATTTATATTTGAAGAAGCAAATAAGTGGAAGTAGGCTAGAATTTCTCTCTTACCACTTTGGAGTGTGATACGGAAATTTATGAAACTTATCACAACCCTTAAATCACACTGTGTGGTCTTGGGAAAGGTTGTGTCAAAAAGCTAATTCAGCAAGAACGAGAACATATTGAGTTTAGAATTTATAAGAATTTTAAATATTAATAGTGGCTGTCATTGATTTTGTTGCTGGAAGAATAATAGTTACATTGTATATTTTTTAAAAATGTAACTATTAGAAAGAAAATATTAGGAAGTTACAGATTTACCTTAAAATTTCCTGTGTGATAATGACTATTATTTATATAATCTACCAAAGTTTTAGAATGACTCTCACCTTCATAAATGCACTTGATTCCTGAGATACCCCTTGGAGACACAAAAGAATCATTAGTTCCCAACAGACAATCAAATCTCAGAAGGTGCATGTTCTCAAAGAAACATAATGATCAAGTGATAAAGCCCGAATCAACCCTGGATCATTTTTCTCTAAATTCAGTGCTTTCTTTTTTCAATCCCATAATGGAATCTAGAAAATATGGCCACCCAGTAATTGACTGCACTGCCAGGGATATCTGTTTTTTCATGTCTTCCATGTAGTTGAGAAATTAATCAGTTTCACAAGAGAAAATGCACTCTATTATAAAATAATTAAATCAGCTCCCCTCTTTCAGGGAAGAAAAGAAGACAGCAGTGTGGCTACTGAAAGGAACCAAATGAGATATGGAGGCAAAATTAAAACAAAGGAGTCAGTTGGAGAAGCCCGTAAGAGTAACACAGGTGTCAGAATACAGACACACTGGGGGGAAAGAACGCAAGACTCCTGCCGAGGTTCTCTCTTAAGTGGAGTTGGGGAGAGGCAATGCCATTATTAGGTTAAATCTGGGCTGTCTGGTTTCACGGAGGAGGTTGGAGATGGGGTAAAGGGGATGAATGTAAACCACATGAGCAGAGAGTTATGGCTGGTCAGGTCAGAGGCCCTGCGTAGAGAAATGATGAATGATAAACTTTAATATGGAAAGCAAAGGCCGTGGAAGATAGGGAAGCAGCCTTGTTGAAGTATATTTTATGTGGTTATAATAAAAAAATAGATGAAGAAGGATCATTCTTTCATGTAATCATTCAGCAAGTAAATATAAATCTAGTATTAAATGTTGAAAAATTAGAGAATAAAAAACACACATACTTATTTTGTCCTTAAAGTTCAAAGCTCATCTGCCATTGAAGAGCCATGTAAGCAAACACATTATAATGCATCGTGGTGAGGGCACCCTGAGGTTTCTGTAGAACAGTGGATGTACAACCTGATCCCTAAAGGATGTCTAGGATGTAGTAATGGGGAGAGAATAGAACAGGTGCCCTCTGGGAGAAGGAAACAGCAATGGAAAGACCCTGCATCTCAGCCAGCAGATGAGCCTCCCAGGAGCCAGCAAAAAGCCAGCACCAGGGAGAGGGTGAAATATGAGAACCATTGGGACTAGCAAAGTTGCCACAAAGAGAAATCACATTTGCTTTAAGCTTCTTGTCAGCCAGGAAGAAAGGGACGCACAGCCAAGTTGTGTCATTGGTGGGGTCTCAACTCTGGGCCCCGAATCTACACATCCCTTAAATTAGGAAACATTGAGTTCAAGATGGGAAAGTGTTAAAAAGGCACCATGCTGTTTCTACATATGCAACAATGTCACCCACAATCAGTTGGAATCATTAGAAAGGGGCAATTTGGGTTTGAACACTGATTAGAGAATATTAGAAAGAATAAAAATCAAAGAACATTAGATTTCAACCTATCTAGAGAGGGACTGATTAATTTAGTCAGTTTAGTTTCTGGGGTCCTGGGAATTCCATTGACCCAAGTATATTCCTCTAAATAACATCAGAAACCCTAATACCAAAATTTAAGAGTGACACTATCTTCAAGAAAATAAAATACATAAGACCCATTCATTTCATACCCAGCTCAGACACAAAAACCATCAGAAAAAAAAAGTGAGCCAGCCAAGAGATGATGGGAGAATCCACACCAAAGAAGACGTGAATCAGAACCATTCTCAGAAACAGAATGAAGGTTAAACAAGTATGAGTCTTTTAGCTACAGGACAGACTATAAATGCTTTAAATATTGGCAATTCAGAAACTGTAAGTTACAATTCGTGAGTGGTTGGGTGAGAAGGATGAGGAAAAAAATAAAGGTAGTGTAAGCATACTTACTACGTCCTCAGCCTTTGTAACCAGGAGTTAAAAGATATCACTTAAAGATGATAATTTGGGCGTCTCAGTTGGCAGGGCACCAGCCACGTACACCGAGAGTGGCTGGTTTGAACCCATTCTGGGCCAGCAAGAACAAAAGTGACAACTGCAACAACAACAACAACAAAAATAGCTGGGCGTTGTGATAGGCACCTGTAGTTCCATCTACTTGGGAGGCTGAGGCAAGAGAATCGCTTAAGCCCAAGAGTTTGAGGTTGCTGTGAGCTATGATGCCACAGCACTCTACCCAGGGTGACAGCTTGAGATTCCATCTCAAAAAAAAAGAAAAAAAAAGATGATAATCTGTAGAAAATCATACAACCAACTAAAATCAAGGGGTAGGGTAAGTGAAGATGTGGACATAAATCAATTTTGTCACTGTTATCACAGTAATTGAACATGGCTGAAAGAAAGATATGCTTAAGTGTGTTATGTTGCTATAAAGAGATTATTTGGAAGAATCATGTGAACCTTCCAAATGACTGCAGGAAGCACATCCAGACTAGATAGGGAAAGATTTTTAAGAAGTGGAGAAAATCTATATGAACTGGAAGCATAACGCAATGCCAAGATTAAGATTAAACATGTGTGACACACCAATAACTGTAAATGAGCTAAATACTACAATTTAAAAAATACAATTGGATTACAAAGCAAAATCCAGTCATATGCTGAGAAAAGAGAAACATTTATAACAAAGAATGGTTAAAAATAGAACAACTAGAAAAGGCACACCAGGCAAAAGTGAATACTGAAAATATGAGCAGGAAGTAACTCATAAACAAATTGTTGAACCAATAAATAAAATCTGCGTTTTTAATGGGAGAACAATAAATACATAAATCTCATTGGATAAACACATCAGGAAAAACAGAATACAAATTAAATCATAAGGAACAAATCCCTCCGGACAGAACTTAAGAGTCATTATGAGACCGCTTTGCTTAAAAATATGTTAATAAATGGAAAAGCTGAGTAAAATGAATATTTTAATGAATGACTCTCCAGGAAAGCATAGATTGCTAAAAATGATCCTAGAAGAAATAGAAAATCTAAAAAGGCCAGACCCCAGAAGAACGTTCCGTGTGTTCACACACATGAGCGCACAAGCCTAGAAGTGGATTCCAGTGTTGGGGGTGGGTGTGTTAGTGCTTGAGCAATGATTTTAATAAAATAAGGTACAAGATTTTAAAAGAATTAGCAAAGAGAATGTTTATTGGGAATGAAAAAAGGACAAAGTATAAACAAAACACTAAACCCAAGTGCAAATATTGAAAAACTCAGGTAAATAATGTAATAATTTTATTACCTAATACATCTACAAAACACTTACCACACAGTTCCTGGCTATATACTTCACAATCTCTTCATAAAGCAATGTCTTTTGAGCATTTTTTTTCCCTCCCTCCCTCCCTCCCTTCCTTCCTTCCTTCCTTCCTTCTTTCCTTCCTCCCCCTCTCTCCCTCCCCCTCCCTCTCTTCTTCCTCTCTTCCTCTCTCTAGATAGAGTCTCAATCTGCCACCCTGGGTAGAGTGCTGTGACATCATCATAGCTCAAAACAACCTCAAACTCTTGGGCTTGAGCAATCCTCTTGCCTCAGCCTCTGGAGTAGCTCCGACTACAGGTGCTTGCCACCATGCCCAGCTAGTTTTTCTATTTATAGTAGAGATAGGTTCTCACTCTTGCTCAGTCTGGTCTTGAACTCCTGAGCTCAAGCAATCCACCTGCCTCAGCCTCCCAGAGTCCTGGGATTACAAGGGTGAGCCACAGTGCCTGGCCAAGCCACATTTTCTATAGAAATAAGAGAAAGGCAATTTGATTTTTCCTTCAGCAATATTAATTCAAATTTGTTTTTTAAAATTATTATTTCTTAAAGTGGAGGGAGAAATCTGTTTTCCCCCAGATTTACAGCTTGTTATTGATAATATAAAAACATTTTAAAATTGTGACACATTTTGAAAAATCACTATTAAGTTTCTTTTGTAGATGTGTTATGTATTTTCACATATTTTTAGTTTTCTTACCAAGGACTAATCTTAAATACTATTTGAATTGATGACCCTTGTCACCCTGAGGGATTCAAACGCATTTGAAAATTTCTGCTTTGTTGCATTGAACTGCATAATTCTGTAATCAAGTTACTCAAATTGAGGAAGTTGATTGTAGCTTGTTGTGCAAGCTACATGCACTGATGTATTGATAAATACGTGTGGTTTTGTCACCAGAATGCTTGTGTATTCAGGCTTCCTCCATTTGGGGTGGTAATTTGGCAAGCCATTTGTCTGAAATCTCTCAATCTTACTAAGACGCAATTCAATATATTGAGGCACAAAAACAAACACGCAAAAAAAAAAAGATTTCACATACAAATGTATCCAATGTTTTCAGTACAGCTGCAGATTTTGTCTACCTACGAGAATTTTAAGTTCTATTTTGTGCAGTTCACTTTTTTTATGTGTGGTGTTTTTATAAGTGAATTTGCTATGTTATTGTGTATTCTCCTTTCAGGAGAAATCTTCCATTTTGGCTGAGGATTGATTTGAAACAAATTCTTTTTATTTTTATTTTTATTAAATCGTAATTGTGTACATTGGTGCAATCATGGGGCACAATGTGCTGACTTCATATACAATCTGAAATATTTTCATTGAACTATTTAACATGAAGACATTTATATTCTGCATTTAGTAATTTTCACTTGCACCCTTCTAAGATGCACCGTTAAGTGTGATCCCACCAATCACCCTCCCTCCACTCCACCCATCCTCCCCCCTCCCCTTCCCTCCCTTGCCCTTTTCCCCATTTCTTGTGCTATAACTGGGTTTTAGCCTTCTGGAAACTAGTTCTTTGCTTAGACATTTACATGACAGTTGGAAGACTTTTCTACAGAGTAACTTCTGGCTTCATACACTTCAAACTTTGTTTCTCCCTCATCCCAGATACTTCCAGAATTGGGTACCATCCACATAGCCATGGCAGATAAAGAAATGTACTATGAATGAGGAGTACTTTGGAAGTCATTACTGCACATCAAGTCGGCTAACAATAGCATAACAAAACTCAGAAGTGACTGAAAAACATTGTGTGTGTGTGGTGTGTGTTGTATCCCTTTAAAACTAAATTAAAGGCACATTGAACTCAACTTTCCCATTCCAAGTGGAGTTTTTTTGGAAGCAGATTCTGGGAAGCTATTTGGGGTGCAAGAGGTTTTATCAGGAGTCTGCAGTCATGAGGGGAAGGAGAGGAAGCAGGGCCACAGACGAAGACCACAGACATTGTCACAGAGAGTCCTAGACACAGTGTCACCCAGCAGAGTTCTGTGCTGGTCTGAAGTGCCTGGGCCCTCATAGCCCACTCACTCAACCACAAGGCAAGAGGGTACCCTGCAAAGGGTGTGACCTCAGCAAGGTGGCCCCCAGAGCTAAGGGAGACCCTGAAGGAGCTGACACCTGGAGGCTGCTGTCTGCACTTCCTACAGGGGAGATGCAGGTCAGAGTTTGAAGTGGGATTTGGGTGGCCTATCTCCAACTCTACCATGATCCCCTCAGCCAGATCCCAAAACACCACCTGACAAAAAACATGAGCATGACCTAGAAATTAGCTGGGAAAGAGATTGTGGCCTAAGTCAACTGTGACTAAAAACATCTTATTTGCAGATTTTGCAAGAATATATGACCATGTGGACAAGTTCTAGGGCCCTTGCGGGGACTTACCAGGTCCCATGCAAAGGGTTCTGGGTCCTGAGCTTCATTATTGTCCACGGCATTATATCCCCCAAAAGCAATCACCCCAGAAGGCTTCATAGAATAATTATACTAAAACTTTAAGGAAGAGTCTAATCCAGCGCAACTTAAACTGTTCCAGAAAACAGAAGTTAAAAAACCAGTTTTTGAAATTCTCTTTTTAAGGGCTTAGCATCCTATTGAAACCTAAACCATACACACACACACACACACAGAAAGAAAGTACATTGCAGAATAAACTAGTTTAGCTGTAAGGATAACTAACAGAATCCAGAACTGCATGAAAAGAATAAAACATTACAATCAAGTGGAACTTAATTCCAGAGTGTGGAAATGTTAGAAAATCCATCCATGTAATTCTTCATAGAAGTAGATCAAAAGAGAAAAATTATATGATTATCTCTAAAGATGTTGAAACATATTGGATGCATAGCCCATCTTCATAAAACTTTTAAAATGAAAGGATGAAGAAGGATGAATTTTTTTATGTGACTATGTGAATGTATATTTTAAATGTATCTTAGCTTCAGATTCAACATCATGCTTAACGAAAAAAAATCATAGACTCATTACATTCAATTCCAACAAGAGTTTGGGGGAATCTAGATAAATTTAGCATAAAATTGATATGGAAATCAAACAAGCAGGTAAAACTAAGAGCATGCTGGGAAAGAAGAGTGGTAAAGGGAATCTAGGTTTTCCAGGTATTAAACCATATTATACATCTACACTAATTAAAACAATGTGGCTTTGCTAAATGAATGCACAGACAGGTCAGTGAAATATACCAGGAATTCCAGAATATAAAGCCAAATAGATATGAAAACTTAATATATGAATATGGAAGACAACTGACTTCAATGATGGAGCTGGGAAAGTGGGGTGGCCATCTAAAAAAAAAAAAATATATATATATAGTTGGCTCTTGACCTCACCCACACTTGAAAATGAACTCCATATTTTTCAAAGATTCAGTACAAATTGAAACCATAAAATACTAGAAGAAAATATATAAGAATTCTTTAAAAATAATCTTGGAGAGAGGAAATCATTTCTTATGACACAAAACCAACATGAAAATCTTACAAATTTAACCACATAAATGTAAAATCGAATTCTGCAAAGAAAAAAATGTCAAGTCAAAGACAAACCATAAAGTAGAAGCAAATGTTTTCAGCCTATATTGCAAATACAGAGATCATCTATTTTATAGAGAGCTTCTACAAATCACTACGAAAAAGACAAAAACCTAAAAGAAAAATAGGCAGATGATTTCAATGGACAGTTCATAAAATAGGAAATATAAATAGTGCGTATATAGACAAAAGTAGACGCTCAGCCTAATAAAGGAAACGAAAATTAAAAATACAATGAGATATCATTTTCTATCCATGAAATTGACAAAGTTAAAGACATTTAATAACATTCTCTGCTAGCAGGCTGTGTGCAGAAATGGGAACACTCCCATCACGTAGGAATAATCTAGGTATCCTTCTTGAAGTGTGATTGACAATATTGATTCTCTTTACAAATGACCATCTCCTGTGATCCAGGAATTCTACTTCTAGAAATATATCCTCTTAATGCAAAAATGGTTAAATATCTGCAATTTTACATGGCCCAATGTAGTATTTCAAAATTATCAAAATAATGAGTGTACAAAGAAAACATATAACAGGAACAGCCTAAGTATCCATCAATAGAGGACCAGTTAAATAAATCATGCTACATCCTTTCAGTGGAAAACCATGCAGATACTTCTTTTTATTTTTTTTTAATTAAATCATAATTGTGTACATTGGTGCAATCATGGAAGTGAAGTCACAATATACTGACTTCATATACAATCTGAAATATTTTCACTGAACTATTTAACATAGCTGTCATGGCCTTTTAATCACTATATGAAGACATTTATATTCTGCATTTAGTAATTTTCACTTGTACCCTTCTAAGATGCACTGTAAGTGTGATCCCACCAATCACCCTCCCTCTACCCATCCTCCCCCCTCCCACCCCTCCGTTGCCCCTTTCCCCATTTCTTGTGCTATAACTGGGTTTTAACCTTCATATGAAAGCTATAGATTAGCTTCATAGTAGGGCTGAGTATATGGGATACTTTTTCTTCCATTCTTGAGATACTTTGCTAAGAA
>CAUYON010205230.1:0-12034 GCA_963573935.1 Arctocebus calabarensis | reverse complement strand
GCCTGTAGTCCCAGCTACTAGGGAGGCTGAGGCAAGAGAATCGCTTAAGCCCAAGAGCTGGAGGTTGCTGTGAGCAGTGTGACGCCACAGCACTCTACCCAGGGCGATAAAGTGAGACTCTGTCTCTACAAAAAAAAAAAGAGTATCTCTCTGTTGCCCAAGCTAGAGTAAAGTGGCATCATCATAGCTCATGGCACCCTCCTAACTCCTTCTGGGCTCAAGCAATCTTCCCGCCTCAGCCTTCTCAGTAGCTGGTGCACTGTGCCCAGGCTCATTGTTCGATTCTTGGTAGAAAAGGGGCTGCACTCTAGCTCAGGTTGGTCTCAAACTCCTAGACTCTAGAGAACCTCCCACCTTGACCTCTCCAAATACTGAGATAACAGGCATGAGTTACCACACTTGGCCCATCACAGTACTTTTAGCACAAATATACTAACTTATGAATCTTCACCTCATCCCCAGATAGGAAGTTTTACATTAACTTGTGAACTAGAATAAAATCTTAAACTCCCCAACTGAGTGGACCCCCCTCTTAGCCTACAGAAAACCGAGAAAAACCATAAAGCTGAACTGTAGGCCACAAGGAGCAGAGAGATGAGACATGCCTAAAAGACAAAGGTTAAACCCTACCTGCAAGTCATCCATTTAACAGGTCACTTGAGTCTTTCTTGGTCTATGTCCAGGGACTTGTCCCTGATTCACAGATTTCCTCATTTAATTTAAAATTCCAAACCCTTAGACAAAGGTTCTTCTTCTTTTTTTTTAATCAATTGCAAATTAAAGAACCTTTAAACTCACCTAAGTCTCCCACTCAAGATGTCCTACCTTGTTGGGCCAAACCAATGCACACCTTCCACATATTGCTTTGTGACTTTATGTGTATTTCGTGTCTCTCTAAAATGTATAAAACCAGACTGTAACCCGATCACAATGGGACGACTTGCTCAAGGCTTTTTGGGTGTGGCTCTCCTGGCCATAGTTACACATATTCAGCTCTTAGTAAACCACTTTAAATTATTTTATATAGTTTTGGTTCCTTTCCGTTGACAAGATAAATCTGTACTTGATGCAAAAATAACTCAGTTAAACCACAGTGGCAGTGAGTGAGAAGTAGAAATTAAGACAGGCAGAGACCTCTTTATTCCCTGCCTCAGAGTTCAGTTTTCCAGTGTCCTCTGTCATCAATAGACTGCATTCTAGTAGAAACCAAACTTCTAATTCAAAATGTGTCAGGAAACATTCAAATTACATAGATTCATTTATGTGGGGAAAATATTCTTTCCATGTCAGTTATCAGGCTTGGTTGACATTTAAACACATCGACACATTGGTCAAGTCTTGTGGGGACACTAGAATGTGTGGACAGTATCATATCACAACCAAAAATCTGAGTTGGTCCCACATCTGAATTATTTCAGTACACAGCCAATACCAAGGGGCAGAGGCCAAGAGAACATACTTGCCTTGGGGATTCACTGAGATCTGGGTCCATGGGGACAGCTTTGTGCTTCCACAGGCTGTGGAATTGATCAGTTCTAAGCAATTTTATATAGTTCTTCAAAGGCAAAGAGGCCCCTGTGTTTGATTGAGATATAAAGCTAATAATGGAAAAATTGAAGTATGAAGGGCCACTGTAAATTTAGGATTAACTCAGATCTTAAGAATTGAAAAACAGCAAGAATGACAGGGAACAGACCATTTCCTCCCTCTTGTAATGTATCAAAGGTCCCTAAATGGAAACTCCCAACAACTCTCTCTTTTTCTTATACACACACACACACACACTCGGTGGTAGGGTTAAGAACCTAATTTTGGTCTCAGGTCCAAGCCACTATCTTCATTTAGCTTTTCTGATTTTTGAACCATATTTCTTCCTTGGTCTATTGATATGTTGCTGTCTGGAGAGGACTGTGATAACTTTGGCTTCCTCTGAACATTCAAAACAAATGCTGAATTGATTATTATAACTCACTCTTGCTGAGTAAAAGCAATACATGTAAGTTGGCAGTACTGCCTGGGCCTCCTGTACCATACATGGCTGGCAGTTCCTTGATGAGGAAACCTACCTTATTTCCCCCCTGCTGTCACCCTTATATAAGCTATACAGCCTATTCCTCATCTACAGAACAAGGTGGTTGGATTCAGTGAATCTGAGGTTGCTGGTCACTGTAAGATTCTATCATGCTGAAGGTATTTGCGGGTTTTTTCATCCAAAATACATTTGTACTTAAAAAGTGAATGGTAGGCCAGGTGTGCTTGCTCATGCTTGTAATCCTAGCACTCTAGGAGACCGAGGTGGGTGCATTGCCTGAGCTCACAGGTTCAAGATCAGCCTAAGCCAGAGCAAGACCCTGTCTCTAAAAATGTCAGGTGTTAAAAAAAAAAAATGTCAGGTGTTGTGGTGAGTGCCTTAGTCCCAAGAGTTAGAGATTGAGCCCAAGAGTTAGTGGTTGCTGTAAGCAATGAGGCCATGGTACTCTACCCAGGGCAATGAAGTGAGACTCTGTCTCAAAAAAATAAAAAAATAAAAAGTAAATGTCTCCAACACAAATAAATTGAAATGATGGATGTACTAATTACTCTAATCTAATCATACATCGTATGTTTGGAAACGTTACTGTGCACCTCATGAATATATACAATTATCATCAGTCAATTTAAGAATTACTTTTCTTAGAAACCTGATCTTCAGTTTTCCTCCATAGACAGATCTCCATTTGATTGAGACAACTCTATTTCACTACCAATTTAAGATTCAAACAAAACGTCCGTCTGGAATCTCGCTTTCTCTGTAGAGTCTTTTCTGAAAGCTAAAACATTTCTCCCTCTCTGTACCTTGTTAGTATTTCTTGTCTACACCACACAGCTGAGTGCTTCAGCCATCACTCAGCTGAGACATTGACCAGATCACGGCCCCTTCCTGTACACTCAGCAACCAACACAGGGCGTAGCACACAGAAGGACAATTACTGGTGACTAGAGGGATGCACTTAGTACGCATAGCTTAGACTTGATATGCATCAATTGATTGGATATGGATGTTTCCCTTGCCTATTAAGGAGAGAAATCTTTCATCTGTTGCACTACCTTGCTCAATTGCAGCCTCATTGAATAGGCCATGTTAATTATCTATAAATGTTTATCTCACTAAGAATGACTTGATGGACTTCCATCCCTCCTCTCTTGTACCAGTTTCAAGCATGAAGACTTTGTTTTTATAATGCCAAAATAAGCAGGTCACTTTTTAAAAAGCCATTAGATAGAAAATTTTTATCCTGCCCCAACCCCAAAGCTCTGAATTGTCAGAATGTTTTACTTTCCAGCCACATTGTTCATTACAAGAGCCATGAAGACCTTGTTTCCGTGCAAATATGTTCTGTAACTTGGGCTACCTAAAGTTGGTCCATGGAGCCAGCACAAATACCACTTAGAAGCTTGTTAGAAATGCAAAACCCAAACTTCCATCCAAGTCCTACTGAATCAGACTGCTTTTTAGCAAGATCCCAGGGGAGTTTGAGAAACACAGAGATACCCATAGTAAGATCTCTGCCAAGGGTCAAAGACTTGGAAGAATATGAACCTACCAGGGCTCTGCCCTTAATGCAGTAGAATGAGTTGCTGTGGCATAAAAATAAAGCAAGCTGGGCTTTTGCTCTTACTGATGGATGTCATTCTTTCTCAGGAAACGAACTTAGAAGGCACAGTCAGAGAAACATACCTATCTTCCCCAGTGCTGCATGTTATGGTGTGAAAGGTGAGGCAAGTATCAAGTAAGATAATGAATCTTCTTTCATAAACTCTGCATCACTTTCTGGCCGCTGGTGTTTTAGAAATTATGGAATACTAAAAGCATCTCTGGCTCTCTCTATACCTTAAGCTACCTTAAGAGGTTTAGTTAGGGAACCTCTTGCCCCTAGGAAGGTGAGGATATCACAAAACCCTCTGGAGTTGTTCTTGCATGTTATACTTGACACCAAATGACATGGATACCTTCTCTATCTGATTGAAAAGGAAAAGGTAGAGAAAGTGTGTCCCAAGCAGCTGATCATCAACAAACAGCCTAATAATAAGAATAATAACAGCTAACAATTTTTGGATATTTATTCTGTGCTGGGCCCTGTTTTGAGTATCCCCTATGAGTTAACTTGCTACCTCAAGTTTAAACTGAGGAAGGCAATCTCAAAAATTAAGAGAAGGAGGAAAGGGGCCATGAGGCAAGTGACAAGCAATGACGTCTGGGGTAAACCCACCTGAGACCTTGTCCCATAGGGAATTGCAGATTTTTTTCCTGAAAGAGAGTGAATCATTCTGGCTTTCATGGGAATGCCTTGGGACACAACCTGAAATGAAACCAGAAATACTGATTTCAATGATTATATCATAACATCATGCAAATAAGATAGATAATAATTTTAAACTATGATTTTTAATAATTTTCAAAAAGAAATTTTAAAAAATGTTTTTTTAAAAACATTTTTACACAGAAACCCAGCTTGGTGGAAACTCATTCAATGAAAATGGTGTTTCTTAACTTTTAGGGTTTTATTTCCTTTTACCTTAGATCTTAGAATTGAGTTAAAGTTTTTATGTTCTAAATCAAGTATCACAGAATGAGGAAAGTGATTATTAGAGACAGATAGGGATATTTTGCTTTTCTCATGATGACAGAAAGGGATATTTTGAAACTCAGGTCTCCTAAAATCCAATGCAAAGTGTTTTCCTACATAAGGCTGCTGCTGTTTTGAAGGAAATTGTGGGAATGCAAATAGCACTGATATTTACTTGTATTATCAGCTCAAAGAAAGATTGTCCCTGAAGATAGTAACAAGAAGAATACATACAGATACAACTTCAGTTTACATTTCTAAGCTCCATGAGAGACAGATACAAATTGTCCAATATCATGTATGAAGAAAATCTATGATAGGCAGCAAGCAATCTTCCACCTTGTTGAGAGCCTGATGTCACAAGCAATTACTAGGTGGAGCTGGAATGTGCCCCCACCCTGGTGCCTCAAGGGTCAAATGTTCACCCTCTTAACAAATTTAGAATTTTGAAAACCTTCATAGAATGAGTTTCAATGCAGAGATTCTTGGTATTAAATAGTACTTTGAAGCAGGATGAAATCGTGACAACACAATTGTTAAAAAACCATCAGATATTACCTTCTGTAAGGAAAATGCATTAATAAAATACCTGTCCTTCCAGGCCAACAGCTTTCAAGGCCTGCCGTCCTCTATGTGAAAGGGCCAAGTTAATGCTTCTTCCCCGTGTAAATGTAGCCACTCGAATATCTAAGACATTGGAAGCAGACTCCATGTTACACATACCTTAAGTCCTAGTGTAGGATAGGCATATTATTGCACCTGAATATTAATAATTGGTGCTGTCAGAACCAGATTACAGAGTTTGACAGTTAGGTTCAAAAATTCATCCTAGAAAAACTGCTACATATCTCAATACTGAATATCACACAGTCACCTTTGAAGTACTCCCCTTGGGAACCTATGTACTGATGCCAACACCTTGTTCACCCTTCAGAGCAATTTTGGAACTCTTTCTGGAATGACCATCAGAACTGTTGTCCTACAAAGTCTGAAAATTAAGTTCAGAAACTTGCCACCACATGCTTACCTTGGCAGCACTGTACAAACAACTCAGTATGGTTTTATAACCTTGGCATATCAGTGTTTCACAGTTGTGTCCATGCCAATATATGGTGGTGTCTACCCAGGGCTCTTCTTAGGTGCTCATTATTGTTGTTGCTTTTTTTTTATGTTGTTGCATGTTTTTGTGTGTCACATGACAATAGCTCTGATGGTCATTCCAGAAAAGGAGTTCCAAAATTGCTTTGAAGAGCTAGGTGATGGCATTGGTGCATAGCTTCCCAAGGTAAGTGAACATTTTCTAGAATAAGTTCATGAACTTAATTGTCAGACCTCATAAAAGAATTTCTTCATACCTCTGAAGAAAACACTGACACTAGCAAATTTGTATTAAATTAACACATTAACTTCTGTCTGAGTTGCATTTAATTTACGCTAGTCTCAGTCCAGGGCCTCATGAAACATAATTCACACATCTCTTCACTTATCTTGACCTAATAAAACACTATAGCCCCAAGGAAAAATTTTTTTCTAGTGTGACAGTCAATGTGTTAAATTTAGATAAGTGAGGTTTTAAAAGACATCTAACAGTTCATTTAAAAAAATTATTTAAAAACTTGAAAAAATTCAGAAAATCTAAGAGAAAGAAAAGTTGACAATTTTCACTCCCAGCTTACCTTCCCTAGCTTCATATATATCAACCTGGAAATTCCTCTTTGCAAGGAAGCATGCATTTAATGATCCGACCTAGGAATCAAAACAGTTTTTTCATATCTTTATCTGATTCCACAAATGTAGGGAATTTTTAGTGATGAACTGAAACATTGTATGTGGCTATGCTCTACCAGCTTTGTGTATCACATTGATTTTTCTCAGTCACTACTGGAAAGTACCACTTGCAAAAATAGTAAGATTAATTCCAGATTAAGTGGTGTAACTTTGGAGGTAGTTTTGTTTTCTTTTTTTACTTTTTTACAGTGAGATATAACTTTCCTATAGAACAAGCATAAAGCATGTATACAGTTTATAGAATAAGTAAAGAAAACCTTTATTGAAGCTGTTTGGGGTGACCAGATGAGGGGGTCTTGGCATGAGGAATGAAGAGGCTTGACACAAAATCTGAGTCAGGGACTGAGGAACTCTGGGAAGAGCCCTATCATAAAACAGGAAGTAGACAAAACTGCTTGCCCAACATTAGCAGTGATTACAGAGGACATGGAGAAATTCAGATAGACTGTCTCCACCTTTGTTTTTGCAAAACCCCAGACTTTGAGCACAACCTCTGCCTCCAGCATCAACAGACCTTTGGAATCTAGAGACTCTTTACCATAATTGTTATTGCCACACCTCACACATACATTTTTTCTTGGAGGACAGTTTTCTGGTTTCCTGAACACACACAACTCACATGCCCTTCTTGTGATTCTCTAGGTCTTTCAAGCAGGAAGTGAGTTTTATGGTAAAGATCAGGGTTCAGTTTCCCCTACACTTTATATTCTTGTAATCTTGGGGGGATTATATAAAAAAATGAAGATTCCTCATATAATTTGTATTTCTAATATGGATTGACTAAAAAAAAATATACTAAATTTAATCACAAAGCATCTACATGTACTTTAAATATAATATATTAGAGTCATGTAATTTTATTGCATTTACCAAGTGTTTTGTGTGCATAGTTGTCCAGGGATTCCTTGGACCAAAATAATTCTGGTCATAGAAATCAATGTAAAAAAAGAAAAAAAGGAAAAGGAAGGAAGGAAGGAAGGAAAGAGGGAGAAAAGAGAGAGAGAGAGTAATAGAAGAAAAAAGGAAAAATAAAAAAAGAATAAATGGAGACAGAGAGAACACACAAATAAAAGATTAATTTTGCCTTGAGGGATGTGATAGATTGTATTTTTCAAAGATGGCTACAACAATGTCTCTTATACTGTATGCATTCTTCTGCAATATGACCATGACACTCCTCCATCAAAATATGGGGTTTATTTCTCCAATCCCTTGACTCTAAAAGAGCTCGTGATAGCTTTCACCCATAAAATGCAGTAGAAATGACAGTTGAGCCATTTCCAAGCATAGTCTTTAACTGAACTGGAAGCTTCTGCTTCCTGCCTTTTGGAAGTTAGTTGTTATGTTAGAAAAGTAACTACATTGAGGTTATGGGTAAGAAGCCCAAGCCATACAAATAGGCCACATGCTGAAGTCCTCATCAACAGCAGGTACCAACTATCAGACATGTAAGTGTCCCATTGTGGATCTCCAGCCTGGTCAGTACTTATAGGTGACTTTGCCCCAGCCATATGTCAGACCACATACAGAACTGAGGCATCATAATAGATGGTTCTTTCAGGCCACTAAAATCTAGCATGGTTTGTTATTCAGCAATAGATAACTAGACAAGGGGATTGGTTAAAAAATAACTTTCTGGAAAAGATTACATTTGAATTGAGCTTGAGGGATGAGAATATTTCACCATGTAGAGAATAAACAAGCTGATAAAGAGTATGAATGCTTTTGGAAATTTAAAGATAACTTTCAAGAGATAGGGAAAAATGATCATTGAAAAAGAATTTATTGACCTCCAGGCATTGCTGGACGTTCAGGTGAACCAAAAATAATGTAGGTTGGCAGGTCACTTCAGCTCAGAGTTCAAGATCAGGCTGACCAAGAGTGAGATGCGCCTCTACTAAGAATAGAAAAATTAGCCAGGCATTGTGGTGGGCACTTGTAGTACCAGCTATTTGGGAGGCTGAGGCAAGAGGGTTGCTTGAGCCTGAGAGTTTGAGGTTGCAGTAAGCTAGAACATGACACTCTACTCAGGGTGATTCAGTGAGATTCTGTCTCAAAAAAAATTATAAAAATAAATACAAATTTAATTTTCCCCACTATGTAGCCATTACTCAAAAGAGGAACAGGTGCATCTGAAGAGATCCTTGCAAATTACTTCCCTTTTTATCTGTTAGTCTGAAGTGATGTTGTTTTCTATTCCTGCCATCATTTTCTGGTTTTGGGGTTTTTTTTGAGATAGAGTCTCACTCTGTAGCCCTCAGTAGAGTGCTATGGCATCCCAGCTCACAGCAACCTCCAACTCTTGGGCTTAAGCAATTCTCTTGCCTCAGCCTCCCAAGTAGCTGGGACTACAGGTGCCCACCACAACAGCTGGCTATTTTCATTGCAGTTGCCACTGCTGTTTTAGCCGGCCGGGGCCGGGTTTGAACTTGCCACTCTCAGTATATGGTCCAGCACCCTAACCACTGAGCCACTGGCGCCACCCCCCTGCCATCATTTTCTTAACAGCAACCCAGCTTTTCCTGCTAAGAGTATGACTTGGTGCCTGGCATAAGAAGTTGCCTAGTGTTATATCTTTTTCATCACTTTCTTCACTCCTTTTCAGCAGGACACTGGACACTTATGTTTCATGCATAGATGTTACTTAGATGCATGACAGGGTATTTTCTTCTCTGAAACACAAACATCCTTTCCCTTCTTGTCCACCACTTTTTTCCAACTTAAGAAAAGTTGCTTCTCTATCTTCTCTGCACTTGTGTGTTCAAGAATTTCTAGTGAAGGACCATACTAGGAATCGTTTGTATCAAGAAAAAGAAAAACAGCAAATTGACAGAGAATTTCACATAAAAAATGGACTTTTTCCAAAGACTAAATTGCTATATAGTATCAGGAGAAAGAGGAGGAGTAGAAGAAGGAGGAGGAGGAAGAGCGGGAAAAGGATGAGGAAAAGGAGGAAGAGGAGGAGATGAAGGAGATGGAGGAAGAGGAGATAGAGATGGAGGAGGAGATGAAGGGGATGAAGAAGGAGGAGGAGATGGAGAGGAGGAGATGAAGGAGATGGAGAAGTAGAAGATGGAGATGAAGGAGGAGGAGATGGAGATGGAGGAGGAGATGGAGGAGGAGGAGATGAAGGAGATAGAGATGGAGGAGGAGATGAAGGAGATGGAGGAGAAGGAGATGGAGATAGAGGAGGAGATGAAGGAGATGGAGAAGAAGGAGATGGAGATGGAGGAGGAGGAGCTGGAGATGGGGATGGAGGAGGAGATGGAGGAGGAGGAGATAAAGGAGGAGGAGCTGGAGATGGAGAAGGAGGAGGAGCTGGAGATGGAGGAGGAGGAAATGGAGATGGAGGAGGAGAAGATGTAGATGGAGGAGAAGGATCTGGAGAAGGGGATGGAGGAGGAGATGGAAGAGGAGGAGACCAAGGAGATGGAGGAGGAGGAGATGGAGATGGTGAGGAGGAGATGAAGGAGATGGAGGAGGAGGAGATCAAGGAGATGGAGGAGGAGCTAGAGGAGGAGGAGATGGAGGAGGAAGAGATGAAGGAGTTGGAGAAGGAGGAGGAAGAGATGGAGAAGGAGGAGATAGAGATGGAGGAGGGGGAGATGAAGGAGATGGAGGAGGAGCTAGAGATAGAGAAGGAGGAGATAGAGGAGGAAGAGCTGAAGGAGATGGAGAAGGAGGAGGAAAAGATAAAGAAGGAGATAGAGATGAAGGGGGAGGAGATAGAGGAGATCAAGGAGGAGATGGAGAAAGAGGAGGAGGAGATGGAGAAGGAGGAAGAGGAGGAGATGGAGAAAGAGAGATTAAATAGGTAAAGAGAAAGGTTTGTGAAACTCCTCTTTCTTTCACAGTGTTGGAGTTGTAACTGCTTCTTCTAAGATGGCGGAAAGTATTTTGGGAAAGGCTGTTGATCAGAAGATCATGGTCAGCAGAGTCGGAACAAGGCCACAGGAGGTTTGTCTGGAAATGGGTCTCTCTTACTGGAAAACAGGCCAGGGGCAAAGATAAGGACACTTAAACAACAATAAAAACAAAAAAGCATCAGTGAAAACCTAATGTAGGGAAATGGCCTAGGAGCAGAAAGACAGGATTCCAAAACAAAAAAATTAATTTATCCATTTCCTGAAAATTCCACTACAATGAAGGAGCTACAACAAATTCCACAAACAAGGCTCTTAATGATTGTGCCAGCTTGAGCCTATGGTGGACCAATGGTATTATTTCATCAGTTTGTTACGCTGTCTTTCTTTTATCTTTTGATAAAACTCAATTCTAGAATCTGGGGAAAGGAGGGCTGACCTGCGTGGAGATCCTTCTTCAAATCTTGTAACGATGGCAGGTGCCAAGGCATACCTCTCCAACACTTCTATGTGTTTGCCAATCAAGCAGGCATTAATGATTCTTCATGGCAGGGGGAAAAAGAAGGAAATTAAGATAGTGTGTGAACAACAAGATGAAATCTAATCCTCACTGCAGGAAAACATGAACTGCTACAGAGGAGGAGGCCTAGTGGGATCTCTTATGCACTGCTGGTCAAGCTTTATGCATAGCTTGTCAAGTTGAACATTCACATTTCCAATGAACCAGAAATTCCCCTTCATGATATATACCTAAAAGAATCTGTTGCTATATGTACCCTGGTGATAGATACCAAAATGTTCAGAGCAGCACTTTCGTCACCAAAATAGACAAAAAAAAAAAAAAAATACTAGGAACAGCCCAAATAGCCATCACAGAGGAATAGACAAATTAGGGCCTATTCACATAATGAAATACAATAATATGGATAGATTAGCAATACTGCACCATGAAAAAAAGTCCCTAATGATTTCATACTGCATGAGACTCTTATAAAGACAACCAAAACTAAACCATAGAATCTTTGAAACATATATGCATAATTTATGTGTATATATAATCTATCTATAGACAATATATATGATTAAACTATATATAAAAAGGCAAAGAAATGATACACGAGATTCAAGGCAGTGCTTCTAATGGGTGCGGAAGAAGCAAACAGGTTGATGGAAGTCACTGGCAATGTGTTAACTCTCACTTTGATTGGTGGATTCATAGTTTACTTATTATTACTATTCTTGGAAACAGGGTCACACTCTGTTACCCAGGCTACAGTGCAGTGGGATCATCACAGCTCACTGCAACCTCTAACTCCTGGGCTTGAGTGATCCTCCTGCCTTAGCCTCTGAAGTAGCTGGGACTACAGGCATGGACCATAATGCCTGGCTAAATTTTTTTTGACACAGAGTCTCACTATGTCACCCTTGGTAGAGTGCCATGGCATCACAGCTCACAGCAACCTGAAACTCTTGGGCTTCAGCCTCCCAAATAGCTGGGACCTGCAGTGCCCGCCACAATGCCAGCTTCTTTTTTCCTTTTTTTTGCAGTTGTCATTGTTGTTTAGCTGTCCTGGGCCAGGTTTGAACCCACCACCCTCGGTGTATGTGGCCGGCACCATACCACTGTGATATGGGTGCTGAGCCTAATTGTTTTATTTTTTATAGAGATGAGGTCTTGCTATGTTGCTGGTCACAAATTCCTGGCATAAGTAATCCTCCTGCCTCAGCCTCCTAAAGTTGCTTACTATTATTATTAACCCAACAAAGCAAAAAAAT
>CAUYON010205227.1:0-13227 GCA_963573935.1 Arctocebus calabarensis | reverse complement strand
AACAATGATGGCTACGACCAAAAAATGGCCTGTAGTCCCAGATACTTGGGAGGCGGAGGCAAGAGACTCGCTTGAGCCCAGGAATTGGAGATTGCTGTGAGCTGTGATGCCACAGCACTCTATCCAGGGTGACAGCTTGAGTCTCTGTCTCAAAAATAAAAAAAAAAAAATTAACAAATAACTGCATTTGTGTATTTATTCATTTTTTTAAAGATTCAGGGTCTCACTCTGTCACTTGTGTTACATACAGTGCAATGGCATCATCTTAGCTCACTGAAACCTCAGACTCTTGGGCTCTCATGATTCTTCTTCCTCAGCCTCTCGAGTTCCCCAGCTGGAACTATAGACATGAGCCACCACACTCAGCTATTTTTCTCTCCATGTTTCTCAGGCTGGTCTTGAACTCATCACCTCCTGCCTCGGCCCCTCAAAATGCTGGGATCACTGGAATGAATCACCCAGCCTATTCACTTTTAATAAGCATTCATTCATAAAGAAGCCAGGAAAGCAGCCTACAAGACGGAATCTGAGAAGCTAAGCTGAAATACATTCAGTGACTGTAGTCTGCTGCGTTCACATTCTTTCCCACACACCCTTCCCCTGCGATTATCTACTTCAGGTTTCACTATGATTATAAGGATGTTTATCTCAGGAGACTCTCAGGAGGTAGTCACACATAGACAATAGGTATCCTGACAGTAGATTAAAGGTTACTGTGATGATATGTTTTCTCTGATGATTCTCTTAGCTATTTTGTTAAAATGAAAATCACCTTTCTGTTGTTTAAACATGTTGCATTGTTAAGATGAAGACTACTTTGATGGTATTCCCTGTCAGACAAAGTTAAAATTTTCTAGGTCTATTTCCTTGTATTTCATTATAAAAGTTATTAAAATTGCAATTGAGGCAGAACAGAATTAGGAGGAACTGTTCAATGGAATTGCTGGTCTTCTAAAAATAAAGCTTGTTCAGACAGAAAATCCCATCTCTGCATATTGGCCAGAAAGAGACAGGCAGCTGGACCCCCTCTGTCCATGAATGACCATGCCACACCATGAGCTAGGTGCTGGAAATAAATGAGAAATAAAACACTGTTTTTACTCGCGAGGAACTCAGAATGTAGGGAAGAGACAGGGAGAGCAATGAGGAGCATTAGAAAAACTCTAATTTCTATTCCCAACATTGTATTTCTTCCCTCCTTTCAACCTCCCAATAGGGGAAGACAGAACTTGGAAGGGGAGCCACCTTCTGGAAAGCCTGAACAAAATTAAACTGGAGTGAGTAGCCCTAACAGGAAGGTAGTTGTGCCCCAAACAATTTGGCATAAACTAGATTTTCAGGGTCATACCACCTTGGGAAAAGTTTTTCTTAGATACCAGCTGACTTTCTGTTCAGAATACCTTTCTAGAATACCCTTTCCCTTTCATAGTACTTCTCTATACACTTATTATACATCCAAAAGATCTCCAAAGTTTGCCCCTGGCTTGATCTTCCTCTAGCAGTTTTCTTCCCCTAGGACACAGTCAAAAGTCTGACATTCTAAATTCTGTGTTTAGCTTCACTCTGCTGGGTGTGAAGCTGATTAAAGTAATTCTCACTAACTTGTGAATGAAACTTACCCTTCTTAAAAGGTATGTTTCCATTTTAATAGCAGTCCCTTGACACAAATTAATCTCTAATTGGTAGAATGTGTGAGAGCTACTTTTTTTGTGGGAAGAAGGAGGGGAAATTAATCCTTTAATTCTCTATTTGAGAAAGTTGCTACTCTCAGAGCCTCTGGAGTCTTACCTCCCAGTCACGCCTCGGCCAGATGCAATTTTGCTTGTCTTCCTGAAGCTCATCATTATGAACAACTTTTTAGGTTAAGTCCAATGGACATGTTTCAGTCTGATTTTCTTTTTCGCTCTTCTAGATACACCTTCTGAAATTTCCTTCATAAGACTATCTCTTCCACTTTCCTCTAAATGTCAGTATGTTCCAGCCTTGACCTTGATGGCTCTCTGTGCATGCCCGCCCAAGGCTGCCTCTGCTCCCACTCCCATGGCTTAGTTACCCTCCAACATTCATCCATTCAATACACCTACAATGTGCCAAACAGGGTTCTAAAGAATATGGATATAGCAGTGAATAAAACCTCAAAGCTTATTCACAAAGCTTATTATGAAAGAGTGAGAAATAGGGCAGACAATTCACAGATAAATATCTACACAATATCCCTAGTCATTAAAGCCATGAAGAGAAACAGAGCAGTGTACAGGTGCAATTTTTGTTTCCTTTCTTTTCTTTTTTGAGACAGATTCTGACTCTGTCCCCCTGGATAGAGTGCTATGGCGTCATCACAGCTCAAACTCCTAGGCTCAAGTGAGCCTCCTGCCTCACCCTCCTGAGTAGCTGGGACTATAGGCGCCTGCCAGACCTGGATAATTTCTCTATTTTTAGTAGAGACTGGGTCTCACTCTTGCTCAGGCTGGTCTCAAAGAATGCCTGAGTTCAAGTGATCCTCCTGCTTCAGCCACCCAGAGTGTTGGGATTACAGGCAAGGTGCAAGTTTCAACAGGCCTTTTGGAAAGGTGGCAACTAAGCAGTTTGAATGAAAAAACAATCTATATGTTTGTAAGCTCAAATTTATCTCTCAAACTTTAAATACTTATATCTGAATACCTATTAGATAGTCCACTCAGATATCCTTAAGGCACTTGAAGTCCAAGGCTGAGTTCCTTATCTCTTCCTATCTTCCCTTCCTCCGCCTCCTCTTTTTTTTTTGCTTGTGTGTGTATGTGTTCCCTATTTCTTTTTTTTTTTTTTGCAGTTTTTGGCCAGGGCTGGGTTTGAACCCACCACCTCCGGCATATGGAGCCGGTGCCCTACTCCTTTCAGCCACAGGCGCCACCCTGGTGTTCCCTATTTCTGTAAATGGAACCACCATCTGTCTCCCAGGATGAGAATATGCACATTTCTTATATTCTATCCATCATCTTTTGAATGGCTTTTATATTTGGGGAAATTCCCACATTATGAGTAACCCCTTCCCACCAATGGAGAAATTAGAATTTAGAACTTCCCAGTCTCCTTTCCAGGAGGATGTTTGGGATGGAGGCATGCCATTTAGATACCCCGGTGCGAGACTAAATTTGGAAGTGAGCAATGTGAAGAAAACAGACTGTGCACGAGGTTTCCATCTTCTTGGCAGAATTTTCAGGCATGGGGTGCTCAAGACCTAATGCAGAAATGGCATTGGTGGCAGCGGCAGCTGTGTTGGTGTTTTGGTCTCAGTGGCAACAGCAGCAGCAGCACACTGTATCATTTACTGACAATAGGGAACACCAGTGATAAATTCCTGATCTGGACAGTTTTGTGGACGCTTTGGGCATTGTGCCTAGAGCTTAGCCTTGAATGTTTCTCCTGGCATCCTAATAATTCTGTGAGCTACTCAATGTACTTTAATACATCAGTTTTTGTTTAAATCAGCCAGAATGACATCTATTGTTTGCAAGAAAGAACACTAACTGATACAGAAATTATCCTCAACTGTTCCCTCTCCCCCTGCCTCTCAACTAAGAATTTATAGGACTCTAATTTTCTTCATCCTCACTGCCGCTTTCTTTGTAGGCCACCTTGTCTGTTATCTAGATTACTGCAGCACTCTCCTGTTTAACCTCTTACCTATAGTTTTGACCTTTCTGCCATAGCAGCCAAAACAATCTACCTTTTTAAAACGCAAGTGGGATCCTATCACTAGGATTTTTTTTTTCAATGGTAGGATCCCTAATACGCTGGGGATAAACTTAAGGGCCAAGTCCAAGCTCCTTCAGACTGGCTATCAGGATCTAGTTCTGGGTAACCTTTATAGCTTCTTTTCGATAGCCCGCTTCTCACACTTATTTTCCAATTATATTTTTTTGCCTGTGCTGAACTAGTAGCAATGGGATCCCTTGGGATCCCTCTTGGAAATGCAGACTATCGGCCCAGCGCCTGTGGTTCAACGGGCTAGGGCACCAGCCACGTACACCTGAGCTGGCCGGTTCGAATCCAGCCCGGGCCCGTCAAACAACAATGGTGGCTGCAACCAGAGAATGGCTGGGCGTTGTGGCAGGCGCCTGTAGTCCCAGCTGCTTGGGAGGCGGAGGCAGGAGACTCGCTTGAGCCCAGGAATTGGAGGTTGCTGTGAGCTGTGATGCCACTGCACTCTATCCAGGGTCACAGCTTGAGGCTCTGTCTCAAAAAAAAAAAAAAAGAAAAAGAAATGCAGACTATCAGCCCTAATTCAGATTTACTGAATCAAATCAGCATTTTAACAAGATCATTAGGTGATTCATTTCCACATTGAAGTTTGGGTAGTACTGCTTTATAGCAATGTCACCTCTTTGCCTCCCAGGGTTTTTACACATTCTGCTTCCTCTGTTGAACTATCGTCCACTCCTCCATATGCCGAACACTCTTCTGCAAGACGGTCCTTGAAAACTTTTTTGACTGGTGAAGGCTGGGCTGGGGGACATTCCCTTATAACCCCAAACATGGTATTTATTCCTCTGGACTGTAATTTTTTACTTCTTTTTCTTTTCCTCTAAACTGGAGTTTTGTTTTTTTTTTCTTTTTCTAAACAGGGGTTTTCTAACTGGGTTTTACTTTAATCTGAGAACTTTTTAAAAAAACGCTCATTTGGTGCTCACTTTGGCAGCACATATACTAAAATTGGAACAATACAGAGATTAGCATGGCCTCTGCGCGAGGATGACATGCAAATTCATGAAGCGTTCCATACTTTTTCTGGTGAAACTTATTAAATGTAGAATATCAATGTCTTCCTATAGTGATCTAGAAAATGCCACGAAGGTTATCTTTAACAGTACGACCAAAATATTTCGGATCGTATATGAAGTCAGCACATTTTGCCCCATGATTGCACCAATGCACACAATTATGATTTAATAAAATTATGAAAAAAAAATAAAAAAAGTAAAATAAAATAAATAAAATGAGTACAAAAAAACCCAAAACAAAACAAACAAAAAAACGCTCATTTGGCCAGGTATCATAGTTCATACCTATAATCCTAGCACTTTGAGAGACTGAAGTGGGAGGATTGCTTGAGGCCAAGAGTTGGAAACCAGCCTAAACAAGAACAAGACCCTATCTCTATAAAAAAAAATAGAAAAATTAGCCATGCATGGTGGCATGTCACGGTGGCATGCACCTGTAGTATCAGCTACTCGGGAAGTTGGGGCAGGAGTTTGAGGTCACAGTGAGCTGTGATGAAACCACTGCTGTCTAGCCCGGATGACACAGCAAGATCATATCTCACACCTCCACCCCTGATCCCCTAAACACCTAATTCCTGGGTCCTACTTCTAGAAATTTTGGTTTTAATCGGTTTGGGTAAGGGCTAGACCCTGGAATTTTTAAAAAGTATCCCAGATAATTATAGTGGGGAGTCAAAGTCAGAACCTCTGCCCTAGACTTTAAGCTCCTGAGGACAGGGATTGTATGCTATTCACTCTTGTTTCCCCAGAGCATACCACAGTGCCAGGTAAATAACTGTTGCTCTAATTTCTCAGGCTGCACACCATCTCACCTCATACTCTGTCACATACTTTAGCAGCAGATGAAATCCAGACCTGCACAAAGATGGTGCAGATGAGAGCAGGTGACTTCTAGCTCAGGAACCAAATTATCATTGACTCATTAACATGTCATTAACATATTATAATACAAGGAACCTCCCTTTGGGGAAAAAAATCCCCCCATTTTCTGTACATGCAATGTATGAAAAAGCATGTACATTAACTGTGTCTGTGTACCTGATACTCCACCCTCTACAAGCAACACACCTCCTCTGTCCTATATCTAAATCTGTGTGTGTGTGAGAGAGAGAGAGAGAAAGAGAGAGAGAAAGACAGAGAGAGACAGGGTCTCACTCTGGCACCCAGGCTAGAGTGCAATGGTGTCATCATAGTTCACTGCAACCTCAAGCTCCTGGGCTGAGCCTCCTGAGTAGCTGGGACGTGTCACCATGCTTGGCTAATTTTCTATCTTTTGTAGAGAGGTCTTACGCTTGCTCTTGCTCAGGCTGGTCTTGAACTCCTGAGCTCAAGCGATCCTCCCTTCTTGGCCTCCCAGAGTGCTGGGATTATAGGCCACCCTGCCTACCTTGTTTTTTGTTTTCCATTCTGTGCTTTGCCATATTTAATTTTTAAAAACTTCCACACCTCCCTTCACTCAGAGAGAAGGTGACTTTAAGCATGAGCTCCCCTTCTACATTCATTGGCCACTGAATTAAAACCTAAATACCTTTTAATTAGATGCTTTTTCTTTGTGGCTGACATACAGTAGGAAAAAAAACCCACAGTGTTTTTGTAACAATAGCTTATATGTATACAGAGCTTTACATATTGTGATTGCCCAAATTCAATATCAATTGTGTTAAATGTTATAATAAAGAAATACTAATTTTGGGAAGCTGAGACAGGAGGATTATTTGAGGCAGGGAGTTTGAAACCAGCCTGGGCAATATAATGAAATCTCATGTCTTCTGGCCTTTTTTTTTTTTTTTTTTGAGACAGTCTCACCATGTCATCCTCAGTAGAGTGCTATGGCGTCACAGCTGGCAGCAACCTCAAATCCTTGAGTTCAGTGATTCTCTTGCCTCAGCCTCCCAAGTACCTGGGACTACAGGCACCTGCTATAACACCTGGCTATTTTTTGTGTGTGTCGCAGTTGTCATTGTTGTCTTAGCTAGCTCGGGTAGTCTGGTGCCCTAACCACTGAGCTATGGGCACCAAGCCCACAATTACAGTTTTAATCTACTCAGAGCCTTTTGTTATATTCCAGGCGAGAGAGACCAAGTCTGTCTTCTCAGTGGCCCAGGGAAGCCCTAATACCGAGTCAATTGGCAAGATTTGTAGGACATCATACCACTGTTATTTTGTCTTTATCTCTCTCTCATTTTTCAATTTGACTAAGATGAAAATTCTCACACTATAAAAAGTTAGTCATGAAGGTTATTTTTTATTTCTTTTTGTAACTCCTTGTGATTAATATCATTTGCTTTGGGAATTTCTGGCTAGGATATATGCCTGTGGTTTGGAATGGTTTGTGTAAAGTTAGGTGGCACATTTAGGGACTGAGTGTGGGTTGTGACCTAAATACCTCCATGTTGAAGCCGTTGAACTAGATAGTTTAAATAGCTATTGATTGACAGCTATTGATTGATGGCTAAAACTAACTAAAAAGGTAATAGATCAGTGATTCTGTGTGGTCCTATATAACTTAGATGGGTGCTGTAAGGTATTGCAAAAAACTTGAAGCAAAATTTGAAAACCAGGAAAGACAAATTGATGTTAATGTTGCTATTCTAAAATTAAATATACTATGGCTTTAGAACAATCTTAAGAACATTATAATTGTATTAGTCCCAAATTGTAAAGATAGCTTGATATATAAATACATGTATTTAAAAGAGACACTTAACAAATTTTTATACTTAAAACTTTAGTTTCTAGATATTTAAAAATGTTTTCGTAATGTAACATGGATATGACAAGATGAGCGCCTTGTCACTTCTGTGCTAAGTTTTGTCCATATCAGTCAATTCAAGTGTTTATTTTTTTTTTATTTTTATTTTTTTTTGTAAGACAGAATTTATTCACAGAAAAGAAAGAAAAGAACAATTCAAGTGTTTAAATAAAGAGGCAGCTCTGTCCAAATGTCTGTTTGCTAGAAGATTCTGTGACAGAAAATTCAAATCCATGGATACCATTGGCATTTACTAATTGGAATTCCTATCTTTGAGAATCAGACGTTAAGAATCACATGTGGGTCGGGGGTGGTGGCTCACACCTGTAATCCTAGCACTCTGAAAGTCTGAGGCAAGTAGATTGCTTGAGCTCAGGAGTTGGAGACCAGCCTGAGCAAGAGTGAGACACCACCCCTCCCCACCCCCATCTCTCCAAAAAACAGAGAAAAACTAGCAGGGCATGGTGGTGCATGCCTGAAGTCTCAGCTACTTGGGAAAGCTGAGGCAGGAGGATCACTTGAGTCCGAGTGTTGCTATGAACTATGATGACACCATGGAAATATACATAGTAGAAAGAATGATACTCTGTCTTGAAAAAAAAAAAAAAAGGAAAAAGGAAAAAAAGAATCACATGTGTACCACTTCAATGTACTGGGATGACTATACTGTAGCTAAAAAAATGAAAAATAGCAAGTATTGGTGAGGATGATGGAAAACTGAAACCTTGTGTATTGCTGGTGTAAGGGTAACATAGTACAAACTGAAAAGCTTGATGTTTCATCAAAAAGTTAAACACAATATCACCATTTGACCTGGTCCTTCCACTCTTAGTTATATTCCTAAAGTAATTGAAAACAAGGACTCACACAGATACTTACATAGCATTATTTACAATAGGCAAAAAGCGGAGATAACCCAAGTATCCATCAATAGTTGACTGGATTAAAAAAAAGTGGTATGTGCCTATATATATATCCAATGAAATATCCAATATAAAAAGTGGTATGAATTAATATTAATGAAATATTAATATAATTTGGCCCTGAAAAGGAATACAGTTCTGATACTTGTTACAACAGAGATGAACCTTGAAAACATTATACTAATGAAATAATCCAGACACAAAAGGACAAATATTGTTTGATTTCACTTATATGAAATACCTAGAACACATAAATTCATAGAAACAGAAAGGAAACTGAAGGTTACTAGGACCTGGGAGGAGGTGAAATGGAGAGTTTTAATGAGTACAAATTCTCTTTGGAGGAATGAAAAACTCTGGAAATAGACGGCAGTGATGGTTGTACAACATGGTGAATATAATTAATGTCACTGAAGTGTTCGCTAATATTGGTGAAAGGCAAACCTTATGTTGCATATATTTTTCCACAACAAAAAAAGAGTAAAAAAAATCACATTGCTTGTTTTCTTGTAGCTCTTTTAATGTTCAGAGATCTAACTATGTTACAGCCTTGGTCTCTCCCTAATATGGGGACTAGAGCCTACAAAAGCAGAGGGTGTAACTCTAGTGCAGCGATTCTCAACCTGTGGGTCGCAACCCATAGGAGCTGTATTAAAGGACCGTGGCATAAGGAAGGTTGAGAACCACTGCTCTAGTGGAATAACTGACAGAGTCTATGTTTGCTTAAGACTCTATAATTTAAATTTAGGTTCCTGAATTTAGGTTATGTGACCTTTCTACAGAAGAATCTTCACTAAATGCTGACTCAAACAGAGCGAGAATGGACTTCTTAAAAACCTTTTGGAAGTTCTCCCCAATAAGTAAGTACATCGTTGGAGAAAAGACAGTATTGAAGGACGTGGTTAGTGCTGTCAGTATCATAGTCAAGTCTAAGAGTAATGACTGATTCTTACTGAGCAGTAAGCCCTGGTATACATGGTAGGGCATCCAACATACAAAGAAAGAGATGACGGCTGCCATCATGACTTTGAAGGGCTTGCTGGATTTAAACAGGCCCTTCTCTTTCATCTTGCTGGCTACTCTTTGGTAACAAAAGGTGATGATGAAGAAAGGCACAAGGAAGCCCAGCAAGAAACGGCTGATGAAACAGACTATGTGAATCCATTGACTTAAAGTTTGCATCTCCTTTCTTTCCCTGTTAGTAGACACAGCATAGTTATTCTGACAGATCAACTTCCCTCTTTGGTCATGATGTGTCTCCCTGAACACCAAATAGGGGATGCTGAGGGCAGTTGCAGAGATCCAGACTCCCAGGACAACGCTGGAAGCCCAGCGCGGGGTTCGATGCTGCAGGGACCATACTGGGTGAAGAATGAGAAGATAGCGATCGAGACTGATGGCCGAGAGGAAGAAAACAGAGGCAAACATCCCCAGAGACAAAGTGCTATTGAAGACCTTGCACAAGGCAGTTCCGAAAGTCCAGTTGTCCTGAAGCTGGGAGATGGCTATAAATGGCAATACCAATGTTGAAATAAAATACGTGAGAATGAGGTGAAAAAATAAGACAGTAGCGACGGTCTGTTTCATCTTGAATTTTAGCACCCATAGATAGAGGCCGTTGATGATGGTACCAATTATAAATGACACAAACAAAGGAAGGGCGATGAATATTTTTGACGTAGGAGCTGGAAAGTGCGTGCTGTTTCTTACTAAAGTAGAGCCATTTATTGGGTAATCAGTAGAGTTGATCAGATCCATAATTACCTGTGGAGGGAGAAACAGTGAAAATAACAACAACAAAAGCAAAAGAAAAGATGAATGTAGGAATTAAAATAGTAATTTTTGCATAGTAATAGTCCAAATGACCATCCTTTAACAGTGGCACATATAATATTTCCACAGCAATACATAATACAAATCAAGTATTTTTCTAAGGTCTATAATGTTATATTGTATGAGGAATTAAGATAAAATTAATCTGAGCATCAAAAATAGAAATACTACAGGTTGGGTATGGTAGTTCATGTCTGTAATTTTAGCACTTTAGGAGGAAGAGGTAGAAGATTGCTTAAAGACAGTTTTTGTTTTTTCTTTTGAGACAGAGTCTCATACTGTTGGCCTGGGTAGAAAGCCATGGTGTTATCATAGCTCACAGCAACCTTAAAATCTTGGGCTCAAGTGATCCTCTTGCCTTAGTTTTTCTGTTTTTACTAGCGACGGGTCTCACTCTTGCTCAGGCTGGTCTCCATCTCCTGAGCTCAGGCAATCTACCCGCCTCAGTTTCCCAGAGTGCTAGGATTATAGGCATAAGCCACCACCCCTGGCCAAAGGCCAGGAGTTTGAGACCAGTTTGGGCAACATAGTAAGACCTCATCCATAAAAAATTAAGAGTGGTGGAGCATGCCTGAAGTCCCAGCTATTCAGGAGGCTGAGTTGGGAGCATCACTGGAATTCAAAGCTGTATTGCCCTATGATTGTGTCACTGTACTCCAGCCTGGGTACAGAGTGAAATTCAGTCTTAAAAAAAAATAAAAAAAGAAATACTATAGGGTGGTGCCTATGGCTCAAGGAGTAGGGCTCTGGCCCCATATACCGGAGGTGGTGGGTTCAAACCTGGCCCTGGCCAAAAAAAAAAAAAAAAAAAAAATAGAGAGAAATAGAAAGAAATACTATAGGTGAAATTAAATAAATGTGAAAGAGAAAATAAAGTTTGGGACATTTTGATGATTGTTAATTACCTTAGGTAGCTATAAAGCTTCTATTTGTACATTAACCAGAGGTCTAACCCTTGTAGATGGGCACAAGTTCTGAATAAGGCAATATAGAAACAGTTTTACTTAATTTGGTCAAGGCCAATGTTGCTAATGAAATGATCTTGAATGACAAAAACAACCGCAACTGTTGCAAATTAGTAATCATGGGACACTATAATTAGATTTCCCTCATGAGCTAACTATATATAGTAAATACTATTATCTAGTAGTCTAATACTTAGTACATAATGGTAAGAACTGATATTAATATAGGAGCCTCCAGGCACTTCAAGATTGTGAGATGACTTCAGAATCATCAAGGAAAGAGGAAAGTGTGTTGCAAGATATAACAATATTTTTTTTTCTTATTTGGAGAGGACAGGAGAGGGAGAAAAGTCAAGGAATTCATATTTATACAATACTTGATATATGTCAGGAGGTTTCTATAATAATTATTTTTTTTGTTTCTCCTTACAAAGCCTACAAAGCAAATCTTTAAACAGAGGAGAAAGTGAAAAGAATTAAATGTCTTTTGTTTTTTTGAGGCAGAGTCTCACTTTATCACCCTGAGTAGTGTGCTGTGGATTCATAGGTCACAGCAACTTCCAACTCTTGGGAAAATCTGAATGTCCCTATGTTTGAGCAGAGCTCTTTGATTTAGAGTTATTTTGAGGTTTTGATGGAAGGATATCTTTGGCACAAATGGCTTTCAGGAAGGCCTCACCACTTGGGGACACAGAGGTGCTGTTTGGTGGGGAAGGCACTGGTATCTCAGGAAGCTCATCTGGAATAAACCTAGAGGGTGTGTTCAGACGATAGCACTAGAAAATGAACCTGCTAGCCCAGGGAATCTTACCTTGGAGCAATATCTTCATGTCAGATGATTCTTCAGCTGGCCAAAATGCGTCTACACCATCAAGCTTTTCTCTAGGAACAGAGGGTAAAATCAGTGACACTCTGCCTTCATTTCATTGTCTTTCTCTTTGCAGATGCTACTCTGTAGCCTCAAACCCACCCTTTAAATATTCAGTGACGTCTTTTTGCTCTTCCTTTTTCTGTGGCATGCACCGCTTCAGATGGAGAAGCACAGGGAAGAGTACTTCCTCGAATCATTTCTCCATTTTGAAAGAAGAGTTTAAAAAACACTTAAGTCGACAGCCAGGCTGGCGTCGGAACCATGTCTCGCAACCAGTATGACAATGATGTTACAGTTTGGAGCCCTCAAGGCAGGATTCATCAAATTGAATATGCTATGGAAGCTGTTAAACAAGGTTCTGCCACAGTTGGTCTGAAGTCAAAAACCCATGCAGTGTTGGTAGCGCTGAAAAGGGCACAGTCAGAACTTGCAGCTCATCAGAAAAAAATACTCCACGTTGACAACCATATTGGTATCCCAGTTGCGGGGCGTACTGCTGATGCTAGACTGTCGTGTAATTTTATGCGCCAAGAGTGTTTGGATTCCAGATTTGTGATGGACAGACCACTGCTTGTGTCTCGTCTTGTATCTCTAATTGGAAGCAAGACCCAGATACCAACACAACGATATGGCTGGAGAGCATATGGTATCAGGCTACTTATTGCTGGTTATGATGATATGGGCCCTCACATTTTCCAAACTTGTCCACCTGCTAACTATTTTGAGTGCTGAGCTATGTCCACTGGAGCTTGTTCTCAATCAGTTCGTACTTACTTGGAGAGACATATGTCTGAATTTATGGAGTGCAATTTAAATGAACTGGTTAAACATGGTCTGCGTGCCTTAAGAGAGACACTTCCTGCAGAGCAGGACCTGACTACAAAGAATGTTTCCACTGGAATTGTTGGCAAAGACTTGGAGTTTACGATCTATGATGATGATGATGTGTCTCTGTTCTTGGAAGGCCTTGAAGAAAGGCCTCGGAGAAAGCCACAACTTGCTCAACCTGTTGATGAACCTGCAGAAAAAGCTGATGAACCAAATATGTGTATTATCAAATATCTAAAAATACAGGACACATACTGATGACAATAATCTATGCTTTGAACCAAAATCTGGAGGG
>CAUYON010205223.1:0-20351 GCA_963573935.1 Arctocebus calabarensis | reverse complement strand
TTTTGAGACAGAGCCTCAAGCTGTCACCCTGGGTAGAGTGTTGTGGCATTACAGCTCACAGCAACCTCCAATTCCTGGGCTCAAGCGAGTCTCCTGCCTCTGCCTCCCAAGTAGCTGGGACTACAGGCGCCCGCCACAACGCCTGGCTATTTTAGTTTGGGTTGCAGCCGTATTGTTGGTTGGCGGGCCCTGGCTGGATTCGAACCCGCCAGCTCAGGTTTACATGGCTGGCACCTTAGCCCGCTGAGCCACAGGCACTGAGCCAATTTTTTTTTTTTTTTTTGAGACAGAGCCTCAAGCTGTCACCCTGGACAGGGTGCTGTGGCATCACAGCTCACAACAACCTCCAATTCCTGGGCTCAAGTGAGTCTCCTGCCTCTGCCTCCCAAGTAGCTGGGACTACAGGCACCGCCTCAATGCCTGGCCATTTTTTGGTTGCAGCCATCATTGTTGTTTGGCCGGCCTGGACTGGATTCGAACCTGCCAGCTCAGGTGTACGTGGCTGGTGCCTTAGCCCGCTGAGCCACAGGCGCAGAGCCTAAAACTATACCAATTAAACAACTCTGTTCCCACTTCCTCTAAGTACCTCACATAATTATGTAATACATAATTACACAGTATTTGTCCATTTATGACTGGCTTCTTTTCTTTAGCGTAATGTTTTCAATGTTCATCCATTCTGCAACATGTGTCAAAATTTCCTTCTTTTTCAAAGGCTTAATTATCTTTCTTTCCCTGTATGTTATATACATTTTGTTTATCCATTCATCAGGTGGACACTTGAGCTGTTCCAACTTTTTGGCTATTGTGAATAATGCTATGAACACAGGCGTCCAGATACCTTTTTGAGACCCTTCTTTCAATTCTTTTGGGTGTAGTCACAGATATGGAATTACTATATCTAATATGCTGGATCAAATGGTAATTCTATTTTTTTGAAGAATCACTGTATTGTTTCCCATAGTGACTGCACCAGTTTACATTCCCACCGACCAGTACACAAGAGTTCCAATTTCTCCCCATCCTTACATTTTTTCTTGAGGTGGTATTGCATTTGTGATTTTGATTTGCATTCCCCTAATGATTAGTGATGTTTAACATCTTTTCACATGATTTTTGGCAACTTACCCATCTTCTTAAGCGAAATGTCTCCAAAGTCCTTTGTCTATTTTTCAGTTAAATCATTTTTTACCATAGTTGAGTTGTAAGAGTTCTCATAAGGGAGCACAGACTCTGGATATTAACCCTTTATCAGATACAATATTTGTAAATATTTCCTCCCATTCCCTGAATTTCCTTTTCATGTTATTTGATAAAACCTAGTTTGTCTATTTTTTCTTTTGTAGCCTGTTTTTGGTATCACATACAAGAGATCATTGTCAAATTCAATGCCATGATGTTTTCCCCTATCTTTCCTTCTAAATGTTTTATAGTTCTAGCTTTTAGGTTTAGGTCTTTGAACAATTCTGAGTTAACTGGAATAAAATCCAACTTCATTCTTTGCATATGGATATCTGGCTTCCCAACACCATTTAATGAAGAGATCATCCTTTCCCCATTGAAAGACGCTTGTACCCTTGTCGTAAGTGATTTGACCATATACGACAGGTTTTATTTCTGGGCTTTCTGAATGTCTCTCTTCATGCCACTACCATGCTATTTTGATTACTGTAGACTTTTGTTAAGTTTTGAAATCAGGTGGTGTGAGACCTCCAAACTTTGCTTCTTTCTCAACATTGTTGGCCACTTGGGGTCTCCTGAGATTTCGTCCCTAAGGATGAATTTTTCTATTCCTACAGTCTTTCAGATTTTGATAGGACTGCAATAAATCTATTGATCACTTTAGGTAGTACTGACATCTTACAATGTTACAATTTCTAATCCATGAATGTGGGGGTATCCTTTCATTTACTGGTGTCTTTCTTTTGACAATATTTTGTACTTTCCAGTATACAAGTCTTTTGCTTCCTTGGTTAAGTTTATTCCTAAGTATTTTCCTCTGCTATTGTAAATAGCATCAAAACTATTTTGGAACTGTTTTCTTAATTTTTTCAATTAGTCATTGTTGGAATACAGAAATAAAACTGATTTTGGGTGTTGATTTTGCATCTGCAACTTCATTAATTCTAATGGGGCTTTTTTTTTTTTTTTAATTTTGTTTTGTTTGATGTGGAATTTTTAGAGTTTTCTACAGATAGGGTATGCTGTCTAGGAACAGAGATTGTTTTGTTACTTTTTTCCAATTTGGATGCCTTGTACTTCATTCCTTTTTCTTGCCTAATTTTTCTGGCTAAGCCTTCCAGTATTGTGCTAAATAGACGTGGTGAAAGCAGGCATCCTTGTCTTGGTCCTGGTCTCAGAGGAAAAGCTTTCAGTCTTACACCATCAACTATGAAGATGTTAGCTGTGGGCTTTCATATATAGCCCTTAATATACTGCTGAGAATGCAAGCTATTATTACACACGTTTTTGGAAGACAGATTTTCCTACATCTCAGTTTTATCCCTTTATCCATTCAGACTTTTCTTTGGGTTCCTCCACAGATTTAATAGTTTTAGCCTCTTCATTTCATTTATCATCTACATTTTGTTTCATTTAAAGGTAGCCACTCATAAAATTTGGCTAATTCCTGCTGATCCTCATCTTAGTAACTACCAGCATGCACTGAGTAGTTGCTGTGAGCGAGGCTCTATGCCAAGCACCCTATAATCCTATGAGACAGGCATTATGGCTCCTCCTTACACATGGAGAAGACAAGGCACAGTGGAGTTACCTTGTTCACAGTTAAAACGGCCAGAAACTGCTAGCATCAGGATTCAAAACCAGGCAGGTTGACTCCAGTCTATTCTCTTACCATACCATGTTGCCTCTTATAACAAGCAGATCTAGGGAAAGGATGCCAGTTCCCAGAGTCTTCTTCAGAGAAGATGCTGCTGCCTGTGAGTAGCTGCTGCCAAGACCAAGTGCCTCTTGTCATGCTTCAAGGAGCTAATCAATAATAGTATTTCCTATGTATGGTATCCTTTCACCTAGCAGGGAAACTGGATTCTTGCAGTACTCCTCAAGGATGTGGTTCATATATCACCCACATCATCAAAGGTATCCCTGGTTTCTGGGCCTTCACTAGACTTACTCAAGTACATCTGTGGTGATGGGTTCTAACAATCTACACATTCAAATGACTCTCCAGTCACTCTTACATAGACTAGTCTGAGAGCCACTGCTCTGAACATGTTGGCTCCCACCTGCATGGTCGCCACATGAGCAGGCATGCCTGTGGATAGAATGTGAGCTGCCCGATGGGCTTCAGCCAAGCCAGATTGAAAGATGTATCCACATGGTTATGTTGCCCTCCAGGTGCTGCCAGGTTCCTCATTAAAGAGCTGTCATATCACAACCTAGAACTGGAGAGGAACCGCCTAGAGGAGCTGGGAGTTAAACGCCAATGTGTCTGGCCTTTCATTGTTGTGATGGATGACTCATGTGTCCTGTGGAACATTCACAGTGTTCAGGAACATACCAGGTACTGACACTATTTCCAAGAAGTTCTAGGAGACTATGACACAATGGTATAGAGATGATACTTTTCTGGGCTGCAGTTACACGCAGAAATAAATAAGAGACAGCTTTCCAGAACAAAATGGGTCAACCAGGCTTGGCACCCGTAGCTCAGTGGGTTGGGTGCTGGCCACATACACTGAGGCTGGTGGGTTCAAGCCCAGCCCAGGCCTGCTAAACAACAACAAATGCAAAAAAACAGCCGGGGGTTGTAGCGGACACCTGTAGTCCCAGCTACTCGGGAGGCTGGAGCAAGAGAATCGCTTAAGCCCAAGAGTTTGAGGTTACTGTGAGTTGTAAAGCCACGGCACTCTACCGAGGGCAACATAGTACGACTATCTTTAAAAAAAAAAAAAAGTCAACCAAAGCCTACCCTCACTAGCACATTTTGTGGTGACTTATGAATTTTTTTTTTTTTTTTTTTGAGACAGAGCCTCAAGCTGTCACCCTGGAGAGAGTGCCATGGCATCACAGCTCACAGCAACCTCCAATTCCTGAGCTCAAGCGAGTCTCCTGCCTCGGCCTCCCAAGTAGCTGGGACTACAGGTGCCCGCCACAACGCCTGGCCATTTTTTGGTTGCAGCCGTCATTGTTGTTTGGCGGGCCCGGGCCGGATTCGAACCCACCAGCTCGGGTGTACGTGGCTGGCACCTTAGCCCATTGAGCCACAGGTGCCGAGCCGACTTACGAATTTTTAATGTAGACATTCAGTATGCCATTAAATTCCTGGATCATCACTGTTTTGGTTAGCTCTAAAAGTCTGCTGAGACACTTGACAATGGTTTATTTGTTGACATCTGAGTCAGGAGACATGGTCTATAATCCCTACTCTGCTTTCTAACTGTCTGTATGAAAAAGGAAAGTGGTATCACTACTCTGTATCTCAAGTCTGTACCCTATAAAATTATAGCTGGGCTAAAAACTGTGGTTCTGTTCCTGGGGTGGTGCTGTTCTCCTAGAGAGCATTTTGGGGTTGTCACAATGCTACAGGGTATTCCTCGGTGGGGCCTGTGAGAACTAGAGAATGCTAACCTATGCTATGCAATAAATAGCCCCTCAAATTCAGGAGCACCCACCACTCCGAAACACTGCCAGGTAATCTCAGTCCCTTCTAGCTTTAACACTGTAATTTTGTGTCCTTGTTTCTACTATGGATTTAAATAGAGCCAGTCAAGTTTTCAAATAGTCCTTTATTATACATAATTAGAGGAAATGGGAATCATGCTCCTGTACCTCTAACCCCTGGCTACTTCTCTTTGGTAACTTACTGCTCATTATTCACTTTGAAACATGGGCTGATTTCTTTCTTTACCCTAAAGTGTGATAAGCCTCATCCCAAAAGAAAGCTTCTTAGGCCAGGCAAGGTGGCTGTGTCACACCTGTTATCCCAACACTCTGGGAGGCCAAGGCAGGTGAACTGCCTGACGAGCTCAGGAATTTGAGACCATGTGAGCAAGAGCAAGACCCTGTCTCGAAAAATAGCTAGGCATTGTGGTGGGTGCCTGTAGTTTCAATTACAAGGGAGGCTAAGGCAAGAGAATCACTTTGAGTGCAAGAGTTTGAGGTTGCTGTGAACCAAAAGGAAGCTTCTTTAAGTTGACAGTGACAGGCAGTGTGAAAACTAGGCTTGATGTCCTCCACTACAGGCTAATACAAAGTCAGTTGGTTAATATTATCTTTTACACTATTACTAGTATACAGTAGGCCCTTCATAAATGCCTCTCTTCGGTAATATTGATATTTATATAAACTAACTTTATATTTCATAGCCAGCCCATGGAAGCACAGCACATTTCCAGTAAGAATGTGTCCTTGAAGAGTGTCTTGCAGCATATAGAAGCCACACCGAAAATCATCCACTACGCAATCCTGGGCATACGGAAGTGGAGCAGCAAGCTGACTTCTCAGAGCCTGAAGGCCCCATTTTCTAGGTGCCACGTGCATGACTTCATTCTCCTCAATATTGACTTGACTCAGAATGTACAGTACGACTTCAACAGGTAAGCTAGGCCTCAAAGAGCAAGTAATCCTGGTATCTACTGATTGTTTCTACCCAGTTCTAACCTCTATCTCTGTAACTTTGAGAGAGTGAGAAATTCTTTATATAGACAAGAAGAAAAGGGGATCACAAGCCCTAAAATGCATCTTTCCGTCACCCTTCACACTGACCTAGACCCTTAATGATAGCTGTTACAACGTGACTTGCTTAGAAAACACACTTCAGCTATCTGATTATTCACTAAAACAGGCACAAGTCAACATGTGGATCCACAAACAATTAAGACCGAACCTTCATTCACCCTTAGAACGCAGAAGGAAATCAGTTTCCTTGAATACTAGTAAGACACAGTTCTGGATCCTGCAGGGAAAAGGCAGCAGATGGGGATAAGCACATTAGCCCTGAATAAATTATGTCCACAATGTGGAAAATTTTTAAAGGGTCAAAGAAGAAAGCCAGGGGCCATAAAGTCTCTATTATGACAACCCTGGACCCTGCAGCTAACAGAATAGCTGCTGCTTTTATTTCTGTGTTTTAAATTTGGCAGATACTTCAGTTTGTCACCAGAATTTGAAAACTAGGCGCAACTCTGCACTAGGGATCTCTGAATCCTTGTAGCACATCTGGGACAAAAATCAGCTCACTTCCTCTTTCAATGCCTACAATGCCCAAATCAGGGTTTTCCCAGGCCAGCTCCATCATGAAAGCAAGGCTGATTATTTTAGGATTTCTTCCAACATCTGCCACATATCCCTCTAGGTATAGTTATTATTGTCGAGATATGACAGGCAAAGAAACCTATTGTTGTGGTTATGATTTAGGTATTTCTGTGAAGATGTTGACTTTAACCTGAGAACAAACAGTAGTGGCCTGCTCATCTGCCGTTTTAATAACTTCAGTCTCATGAAGAAATATGTTCAGGTTGGCGGGCAAAGGGACTTCATCATTAAACCAAAGATCATGGTAAGTTTTGCAAGCCTGATTTGAGTATTGAAAATAAACACAATGATTCTGTAAGAATATCTTTGTTAGTAGATACTAGCATTAAGCACTTTGCACTTGACTACGAAGTCAACTAAAACAAGAGAGTTCGGAACGTCAAATCTGCAGTCTCATTTCTGTTGCTGGGGACTCATTTGCCAAAACGTAAGTTTTGACAATTAAATGAAATTACTTTAGACTTAAGCCATAACAGTTCCATCAAAGCTTTAGTTTCAAGATGGCAAATGTTATATTTTACATCAGGATTTAACTCAGACACACCCAGCAGCACTGTAAAAGGCTTCTGATAGGATTTCACAGTGTACCTGTTAAATGCAGTAACTTTTAAGACGCTATTTTCTGCCTTTTACTACCTTTGCTGTATGTAACTTCTGTTGAATCCTATTGTGCTATTCCCAAGAGAAAATAAAAATTTTTAAGACCCAAGAATGACAGATGTATGTTTGAACTTTGCATCTATCACTGTGCTACTGCTATTATTTTGCAACTGTTAAAATATAATCCATTGTTTCTTTGCCAGTTTTATCCAGTGAACACGTTTCCCATGACCGTCTCTGCTCTGATTTCAGGTGTCAGAGAGCTTAACACCCATCTTGCCCCTTCAGTACATCTGTGCTCCTGACAGTGAACACACGCTACTGGCAGCCCCAGCACAGTTTCTCCTGGAGAAATTCCTTCAGAACGCTTCATATAAACTCTTTCCCAAAGCCATTCATAACTTTAAGAGTCCCGTGCTGGCCATTGACTGCTATCTTAACATTGGACCAGAGGTAAAAGGGGTGGTGGTGGTAGTTAGTACTCTGCTTACCCACATCCATCTACTTCCTTCCCATAAGACTCAGGCAGAGACAAAAAGGAACCTGAGACAAACTCACTCATGCAAAGGCTCACCCAAGGTGATGGCAACTGTCTCTCCCATACCTACTTCATCTCTAGAAAACAAGCCAGTGAACACTCATAGCTTAGCACAGATGCAGCTCTTCCCAGAAGCCTGCCTCAATGACTTGAGTGGCTTACTCCTTACTCCCATCTTAACATTTATCAGATTATATTGTAATTGCATGAATTTTCTCAGTGAGATTCTGAGTTCTTCAAAGGCACATGTCCTCACCACTGTTTTAGCTCTGATTACACATGTATCACGTGAGCACTGTATTGCTGGCGTTTCTCCATTCTCGCCCCCCAGACTTCTTTCTCAAGTTGTTTACATGTTTTAGTTTTTTTAAAAAATTGCTACTTGCATCTCTACACTCCTGCCACTAAGCTTTCCCTTAGGAGTACTCTATTTTAGGCATTAATGTAACATAACCTCCTTGTAAAGAATTTTTAAAAAAATGAATGTATAAAGAAGAAAATAAAATCACCTGTAACAGAAACATAACATTTTCGTATGCTACATTTCCTTTTAGGGTTTTTCTTTGTATGTCTTGAAAAAAACCACATATATCCATTACAGACATTCTTTTAACACTTAAGTCCAACTGTGTGGAAAATTAATTTTTTTAATTTAACAGTGTGAATATCCTTTCTTTTTCTTTTTTTTTGAGACAGAGTCTCACTATGTCACAGTAGAGTGCTGTGGCATCACAGCTACCAAACTCTTGGGCTTAAGCAATTCTCTTGTCTCAGCCTCCCAAGTACCTGGGACTACAGGCACTAGCCATCAACGCCCGGCTATTTTTTGTTGTAGTTGTCATTGTTTAGCTGGCCTGGGCCGGGTTGAAACCTACCACCCTTGGTGTATGTGGCTGGCCGCCGTAACCACTGTGCTATGGGTACAGAGCCTATATTCTCATTTTTATGATGTTTCAATAATCTATACCATGGGTTGGGTCACTTATAGTAGAATTTTAGAGCTAGAGGAACTTTAGAAATCATCAGATATAATAAAAACTTTTATGATATTTATCCAAGTTACATATCTAACCTAGGTCTCCCAGTTCCACTCCCCTAGCATTCAGGGCCCTAGGGATTAGAATATATAATCTCATTACTACTAATAGCTAACATTTGCCTAATACTTACCAAGTGGTTTACATAATTCACAAAACAGTTTAATTCACCAAACAGTCCTATGAAACAGGCACTATTGTTATTTCTGCAGATGAGGAAACTCACATATAGTGAAATGAAGTAAACTATTCATTGTCACATGGCTAATAAAAGGAAGAACCAGTATTTGAACTCAACATACGTTTAGCCATTCTATCATTCTAACTCCTAACTTTCTTACTCAGTTCCCCGTTATCTTCTATTCACAGAAGCCAGACAGAGCCAACAATTTTAATTCATGCACTGTTTTAAGTATCAGCCAAAACTTTAAGTAAATATAAATGAAAAGCTGATTAATTTTATTCTCATCAACAAAGTAATCTAAACATTTAATCTTTCCTAAGTATGCCTTTTTGTGAAAGGTAATTTTAGTAATTTATAAAGACACCTAGATGGAGGAGCTTGTTTTATTTCTTACTACTAATTCTCTCATAATGGTCCTTTATTATGAGAAATAAACAAGCTTTTCTTTTTTTTCTTTTTGAGACAGAGTCTCACTATGTCGCCCTCGGGAGAGTGCCGGGGTGTCACAGCTACCTCAAACTCTCGGGCTCAAGTGATTCTCTTGCCTCAGCCTCCCAAGTGGCTGTGACTACAGGGGCCCTCCACAATGCCCGGCTATTTTGGGGTTGCAGTTGTCATTGTTTAGCAGGCTCAGGCCAGGTTCAAACCCGCCAGCCTCGGTGTGTGTGGCTGACGCTATAACCACTGAACTACAGGCACCAAGCCACAGAAGAAGCTTTTTAAACAGGTTAAAACTTGACACACCAAACAAAAGAGGAACAAAGCTTAAATAACCTACCCATTTAAGTTAACACTGGGAAAAACTCACCTCTTTTACCTTACACTGAAACAACTGAAAAAGAAGGTACTGACCTGTTCAGCTAAACTACAGACATTTTCCCTTGCTCTTGAAATGCCCACGCTCTTTCTGCTTGATGATTTCAGGTGGCCATATGCTACATCAGCTCCAGACCCCACTCCAGCAATGTCAATTGTGAAGGGGTGTTTTTCAGTGGACTCCTCTTGTACCTCTGTGACTCTTTTGTAGGTGCTGATCTTCTTAAGAAATTTAAGTTTCTCAAAGGTAAATCAAATTTAGTATTTTGATTATAAATGCTATTGGTTCCCAATGGATAAAATACAGAGGTGAAGATTAAAGAAAAACACTTTAATACTGATTTCTGCCAATAATTTGAATATCTTGCTTTTAAACCAGGGCCACACATTTCCTTAACTGAAACAACAAAAAGACTTAAGTTATTAACCAAGACTAACTGCAGATAAACAGCCAAGTCTGTGATCATATTAAAAAGGTTTTTGCCACTATTAATTTAGAAAGAGATGATGTAATGTAAGAATACATAATGCTTCTCATGTAATCTAGGTTTAGTAGAAATCAGATAAAGATCTGTGTATATAACCACACACATCCCTAGTAATTTTGAGGTAATGCTGCTGGGTCAGGAATCAACTGCAGTAACTGCATCCTCGATACAAATCCCCTTTGTTCTGATTCTGATGCAGAAACTAGAGTTCATTCACTGGGTATAAGGCACAGAAAGAGTTGGAGTGGTCTAAGAATAAACTATAAATTAAACATCACAAATCTTATTAATAAGATGACCTTTGAGGACAGTGAAAAAAGGGAAGTTGAGACATTGTGTGTGTGTAGCATAAGACAATGAGGGAACACTGTATTTATTTATGTATAAAGTCCTTCTGGAGTATGGTTCAGTTCTCATGGGGAGGGAGGAAGCAATTTTGCCCATCCAGGAAACATTTGGCAAAGTCTTGAGACATTTTTGGTTGTCACACTGGGAGGTGCTGCTGGCATATAGTGGGCAGAAGCCACAGGATATTCCTAAAGATCCTACAAGACACAGAATAGGCCCCATGACAATGAATTATCCAGGCCAGTGGTACTGAGGTTGAGAAACCCCAATCTAAAGAAACATGAGAAACATAACTTTGGTTATCACAGGGAAGGGGGACCATGCCTGGGAGATTTCTCACTTTACATTCTTTTAAACTACTGAATTTGTAAAACTACTTATTCAAAACAAATAATAAAATTAAAAGGAACAATCAATAGGTTACTATATTATATGTTGGTTCTCAGATGTGTTAGCTTAGGAAATGTAATCAAAAGGGTGATAAGGTACTTTATAATTTCAATTCCTGAGCCTAAGACACATTTTTCTACCTTTTTTTCCTGAAGGTGCTACCCTCTGTGTCATCTGCCAAGACAGAAGCTCCTTACGCCAAACAATTGTCCGCTTAGAACTAGAAGATGAGTGGCAGTTCCGCCTCCGGGATGAGTTTCAAACTGCGAACAGCAGTGATGACAAGCCTCTCTACTTTCTTACTGGACGCCATGTCTGAACTTTTGACAAGACCAAAAATAGCAAGGGAATGCCTAGGCAGGTGGGACAGAAAAAAATATTTGGGATTTTTTTTTTCCTTTTAAAGTACAATCACTGTGGAGCAAAGTGCAACATATTTGTTCTCCAAAGAACTCCCCAAATCTTGACCATGTCTTTGCAGGTATCACTTTCCTTCAGTTCCAATTATAGAACCTTAATTTCAGGTAAATTCCACCCTAGGCAGTTATGCAATTACTAAAGATATGGTCTGCCCATGAGATCTTAAAGAAGATACTTTGGAGAATGAACATGTAGTTTGCATTGGTTTTTCTACACTATGTTAGGAAAAAACTGACTCTGAGCATTAGCTAGCCTGAATGTGTTACATTGAGAACCACACCACTGGTGTAGAATTAATTGAAGATTAACATTTGAGGCCTGAACCCTCAGTTTCTCTTCAGATCTGTACTTTGGTACAGTATTACTCAGGGGTCTGAAAATGATAGAATGTAGAAGATGCTGGTATTTAAAAAAGAAGTAGCTTTGTCTTTGTGCAGTGTTAGTTTAAGATTTATAATCTTCTATGTATTGAAACTTTTGGCAAAATTTCCACAAGAGTTAAAAGTTTACTATTTAAACTGAACAAACAAATCAGTAAATGCAGAGCAGGCGCTGTGCGCATTTATGCAGCTTCTCCTGGCTTAATTCCTTTGCTTTTCCCATTCTTTAAAAATGTCTCCAGTCTTTAAGCACACCATGTCTGTGAGAATATGGAACAGTGAATAATCTTGTGCAAGAACCTAACACAGTAGTTTAGCTAAATAAAAAGCTTTCGGCAGTTAACCTGCACCCACTCTGGTTGGAATTAAGCCGGTACCAGCAAACCTAAATGTCAGGCTAAGGTTCTGCTGTAGAGTAGAAATAGATCATTTCCTTTCAGGGACTCAAGCAAAGCTGCCTTTAAAAGACACACTGAATATCAGCCACCTTACACTGACAACACAGAAATTGCTGAAATGGGAAATAGAGCCACAGAAAGAAAAGGAAGTTTTTACTTAATCTTGCCAGTGACTTCTTATTTGAGGAGTAAGAAAGATTCCATAAATTTCTACAGGTTTCTCACCAAATATTTTAATCAAAAGCATTTTTAGAAAATGTTCTAGAACAGCGGCTCTCAACCTGTGGGTCGCAACCCACAGAAACCATATTAAAGGACTGCGTCATTAGGAAGATTGAGAACCATTGTTACAGAACAAAGTCTGTTGGAAGTTTACTCTTAAGTTACTCCACTTCTCATCACTGAACAATCTCTCAAGACTTTTTTTCATCAGCCCACGCATACCACTTTAACTCCACTTAAAATGGCCATTTTTACTTGAATTGACCTTTTTTGCGACCTAAAACTACTGAAGGGTCTACTAAGCCTGCATTTACTTAGAACAAAATAGTGTTAATTGACCAGCTTCATTATCTTGTGATAATAATGAGTTTACAGCTAGTGGAAAGATGGAATATATTAGACTGAAAATGGTTTGCAGGATCTCTTGATTTTAATATAGCCATTTATGATGCTTTAAATGTATTTTGAAATGAACAATTCCTTTTTATCCCATTTTTAATTGTCTTTCAAAGAGGACCTGCCTTATATATGCTTTTAAAATACTCCTTAATTTTAGTACAGCATAATTGTTGGCATGTTTTGAAGGAGTCTGGTTTAGATATGAATGTATTTCACTTGTTTCTGTTTTTCTGAAAGGGCCTAATGCAGATGGTATCAAGAAACTCACTGTTTGTGCAATATTCCAATAACGTTTACTATGTACGGCAGATAAAATACTTGAAATAATTCTAAAACAATTGTACCTGGGGCAGATGGCCTCTCAGGGTTTCTTCTGGCTTTATGACTTCATGGTCTAAAAGAGTTGTTTTTGTTTTTTTTTTTAAGTAGTTACATCAAATGCAGGTACTCCATATTAGTTAGAGCTGCACTCTGAAAATTCAAATGATTTTGAGTTTTTAACATGCTATTTAAGTCTGTGAAAGAAAAATGCCAGAATAAAGCCAAAAGACCATCACCTGCAATGATAGGGAAACTGACCTGCCCATTGTTTGCAAAGCCTATCTTACTGAGGTTTGGAGCTTTTAAAATCATCTTATTAGTATACTTCTTTAGAGAATGTTAGGTCCTTCTTTAAGAATAAAATTGCACAAGCACAGGACACCATGATTTGTTAATGTGTAACTTGGTGTGTTCAGCTTTAAGCTTTGCTATCCCTTAGAACACTGATGTGGGATAAACGGATTTGCTAGGCCCACACAGTAGATCACCTAGAGACCTGCTAAACCTTGGCATGTATGACAGTTCACACAGGTCAATACTGAATGTAAACTAAAAATTAGAATGAGAACTGTTGTAGTCAATTTTTTTGGCTGTAATTTATGCAATTGCTTTTTGTGATTTTTAGAAAAGGGGGCCACCTGTGTTACTTTATTACTGTAAATTTTTTTTTAACCAAAATTTGGTGAATTTCACTAGTCAGTCTACCTCACATTTTGTTTATGATTCTAAATTGTCTAAAGTTGTGTCTACTGTATGTTCTTGTATTTTCATTTAATCTGGTGAATGTATTAAAATTCTCTCCCACCCCCTCCCCCAATTTTTTTTTTCTTTAAACTAATGTTCCGTTAAAAAGAAAAAAAATGAGCTCCCTGACACGGGCAATGTCCAAGAAAGGGTGGAAGTCACTATTACCCTTTCTATGCCACTGAAACCCTGGCTTCACTGAAAAAAAAAAAAAAAAAAAATTAACTAAAGACGGCTTCAAGAATGGCCTCTAAGGCCAAAGAAAAAGTCATTCACATAATAAATTCACTGTGCTCTCAAATGTGAAGTACTGAGCTAAAGCATCTATTTCAGATGGTATAAGGAAAAAAAGCAACTGGCTGCAGTGGGCCTGAGCTCAGGAGTTCAAGACCAGCCTGAACAAGAGTGAGACCCCACCTCTAAAAATAGCTGGGCCTTGTGGCAGGAAACTGAGGCAACCGAATTGCTTGAGCCCCGGTTGGAGGTTGCTGTGAGATGTGATGCCACAGCAATCTACCAAGGGCAACAATGTAAAATTCTGTCTCAAAAAAAAAAAGCAACACCAGTGAGTTGTTTTCTGATCTGTTTGAGCCATGTATTTTTACTAAGAGGAGTGGGGGTTGGGAGCTATTTTAAGAAAGAACCCAGCTCGGCACCTGTGGCTCAAGTGGCTAAGGTGCCAGCCATATACACCAGAGCTGGTGGGTTTGAATCCAGCTCGGGCCTGCCAAACAACAATGACAACTACAACCAAAAAACAGCTGGGTGTTGTGGAGGGCTCCTGTAGTCACAGCTACTTGGGAGGCTGAGGCAAGAGAATCACTTAAGCCCAGGAGCTAGAGGTTGCTGTGAGCTGTGACACCATAGCACTCTACCAACGGCAACAGCTTTAGGCTCTGTCTCAAAAGAAAAAAAAAAAGACAAAACCCATCTCTTTTTCTTCTAGAAGGCTCAGGAAACATGAAAAAGATGTATGCCTAGACGCACTACCCCAGAAGTCAATAATCTTAACTTCAGGTGAAATGTGGATAGGCAGGAATGCGGCTGTCTTCCTATCCAGAGGGATGAGACTCCCTAGCTGGGCAGCCAAGCAAAGCAAGCAAAACAATGGGTATATCACCACACATCTGCCTTACTCTTTGACTATCTTTACAACAGTCATGCTTAGTAGATACACCAAGTTCATTATTGCATATTATGTACTAGTAAAATATTGCTATTTATACTTCTCACTAAATAAACTGTTACATGTCCATGCAGATAAGGGAATCACCCCTAAAATGGCTCCTGTAATGTCAATATGCTATGACATTTTTCTAAAGGATCAACAACTACATAAGAGCTATGAACAAAAAATTTACGGGCAACTTTATATAATCAGCAATTACAGAATCACGTCTTCTGAAGTCTGCGCCCATCAGTGTATACTCACTGTGTCCACTGCTGACTCCCCACTCCACAGAGACTGCTCTTTGTTAGCATCATGTGGACCATCTTCAGTCTTCAACTGCAGTATGACAGTGTTGATCATCCTTCGACTCTTGAAAGTCTTTCTCGGTTACTACCACTCTCTGGCTCTTTTACCTTGCTCATACCTCTTCATGTTCTCTTCTCTGGGACTCTCAAATGATGGTATTCCTCACAATTCTGTCCTGCCTTCTCACTTCAAAAACATCAGAGTAATATCTTTTAAATCAGGGGTCCTCAAACTTCTTAAACAGGGGGCTAGTTCACTGTCCGTCAGACCGTTTGAGGGCCAGACTATAGTTTTTTTTTTTTTGGTAGAGAGAGAGTCTCACTTTATCACCCTCTGTACAGTGCCATGGCGTCACACAGCTCACAGCAACCTCCAGCTCCTGGGCTTAGGCCATTCTCTTGCCTCAGCCTCTCGAGTAGCTGGGACTACTGGTACGTGACACAACACTGGGCTATTTTTCTGTTTTGCAGTTCAGCAAGGCCGGGTTTGAACCTGACACCTTTGGTATATGGGGCTGGCACCCTACTCGATGAGCCACAGGTGCCGCCCTATAGTTTTTTAAAAAAAAAACCATGAACAAATTCCTATGCACACTGCACATATCTTTTTTCGAAGTAAAAAAAAAACAAAATGGGGGCAATGTCTATGGCTCAAAGGAGTAGGCCGCCAGCCCCATATACCGGAGGTGGTGGGTTCAAACCCAGCCCTGGCCAAAACCACAAAAAAAAAAAAAAAAAAAAAAAAAAACAGAACAAATACAATATTTAAAATGGGGGGGGAGGCACCCCCTATCTGCAAAAAAAAAAAAAAGACCTCATAACTTCAGAAAAAAAAGGCCCCCCCTTAACCACAAAGAAAGGCCCTACTAAGTACAAAATTAAAAACAAAAATAGACCTCCTTCCTAACTTCAAAAAAAAATAAATCCTAACTTGTTCTTACCTCGGTCCTCAGGCAGCAGCAGGCTCTGCACAGGCAAGCTCGTGACTCCTCCAATCACGAGTCTCAGTCTCACCCGAGATTGAGAGGAGTAGTCGAGAGACAGAGAGAAGGAGGGGAGTCAGGGAGTGCGGCACACATTCCACACATGTGCACTGCGGCCCAGGACAAGTCAGCTGCTAAGCAGAACAGGCACCAGCAGCAAAAACACCCAGTGGGCCAGGCCATAGTGAGGACCCCTGTTTAAACCTTCAAATAACTCATCAATTTATTTATTCAGTCCAAACCTCTCTTGAACTCCAGATCCACCCATTGAATTTTACACTAGATATCTCTATTTGACGACTCTACAAAAAATCTGGACCAAAGCTGAGCTTATTCTTCCCCATCCAATATTCCCAACCTAATTGACCTGTATTTCAGTCTCAGTCAATCCTCTATTCACAATTACTCAAACCAAAATTTCCACTCACATTAACTTCTTTGCCATGATCTTTTCCCAGTCAGTTATACACTCTTACAAATTCTCTAGATGTCTCTTTTCAATGTGTATCTGTCTCTCCATCTTCATCCCTTCATCACAGGTATAGTTCAGTGTTTCAACATTTTCCACACAAACTGCTCTTCATTATCTTCTAAGAAGTTCCAAATCTTTCACTTATTTAAAAACCCTAACTCATAGGGTTGTCATAATGATTACATAAACTCTAACGCAGCATTAAGCACAGGGTCTAACAGCAAACATTCAAACGTTAGGTATCACTAATAATACTATTTTTAAAGAAATATCTAAGTTATAAAATTTATCAAGGAGCTCACATCTTTAATACAAACATGAAAACAAATTGTCTTCTCCATAATGGTAACATTTAAACCAATAATATAACCTCTTTACTTCCCCCTCCCCATCTCCTTGAAACCACAGGTTGCGAACAGTCAAAGCAGTATACTAATGACCTCTATGGAAACTAGACCTGTATTAGGAAGTTAACAGTGACTTGAGAGTCTTTATTATACCCCAAAATTTCATTCTATTTTTTAAAAAACATGGTACTTGTCAGGTCAGGGATAAACAGAACAGTTTTAAAACCAAAGGGAAAATGTAGTGTCAAAAATTATACCATAATGATGAGTCAAAAGGAATGCGTACCATTCTACCTATATAAACACCTTACTTTTCTACCTATATAAATAGTATAGCATCTTAAACAACACTATATATTTAAAAAGCATAACTCTATAGAGGGATAAAATGTACACCTAACCATTAAATTCTTAAATTTTAGCTCATTTTCAATGGCGATATGATCATTTAGCTTATACAAATAATCTTAAATTGAACCATAGTGGTACTTTATTCATGAGCTAAGGCCCTTTATTTCTTTGAAAGGTCAGAAAAGAATCATGTTACTAAAATAATCTCTGTTCAGCTAATTCACTGCTGACATAATGATCCTTTGGCAAACCAGTGGAAACTACCTTTAGGAAGCCAGTGTTTAAATCATATTTCAAAATATGAAACAAAAGAAATTCCCTAAAAAAAACATAAATGACAACACACTATATCATACTACATTTGTCACTTAGAAAAGCTATCAAGTATTTTTATTTTATTCTACATTATATACAGGTCATAAAAGGCCACAGCAGTTTTTCAACATATAAACCCTTTAAAAGTAGAGGGCACTATGAAGGATAGACAAGTATCAAAATGAAGTCCGTAATGAGGGCATATACTCAGTGCAGTATTTCTGAGGAATAACAAAGCAGATACCAAATCATCCATATTTAGCTCACTATTCCATAGATTTTTAATAAATCTGAGATTTGTTAACAGCCTACATGTGCCACTTTGCCATTTATTACAAAAAGTGAAACCAGAGGGAAGAATAATGAACTTAGAAGGTACGCTTCCTAATTCTATTCATAAATTTCCATAAAGGAAAGCCTCAATTCTTTAGCATCTTCCACTTCTTCCTGCCATCAAAGATAGGAGAGAGAGAAATGAAAGAAAAAGCTCAATATTCTAATTCTTTTTGCTCACTTGGAGCTTTCTTTTTCTGTAGTTGTTTCCCCAAAGCATACTTCAGGGCCTTTTAAAAATTATTATTATTATTCCTAAACACATAATATTGCACCCTCCTTGGATAATAACTCAAAAACATTGGTTTCTACTCTGTGAAAATACAATTATTAAAACCTGTAACTGGTATCAGCAGATCAATATAAAAAAATACAGTACCAAACTACACTGGTATATTTCCATATTAAGAACTTCAAAATATACTTATCACTGAGACCATAGTCCTTGCATTAGTTTTCAGTCCACTATGAACAATTATCTGCTGCATGTAAACATGTCTAAATAACTATAGATAAAATACATCAATCATAAATTTCTGTAAAAGATAATAAAATATCTTCTTTAAAAAACAAAACAATAAGCTATTACTGCATTATTTCCAATTTTATGAAAATGGAACAACCATATGGTTGTTGCCAGTCCTGAGTTCATTGTAACAAAAATGGCCCTAGTTCCTGGTTAAAGTCAGCAACCAATCCATTCTCTTCAATAGGTCTTCTAGTACTGTAGGCAAGAATTTGTTTTAGGTGCTATTCTGTCCATTAATAAAGTTATATACCAGAAACTGACCAGTGCCACAGTACTGTGTCGCAAAGAGTTTTCCATCAGGAGTAGGATCTGAGAAAGCAATTTCTTCTTTACTCAAATATGAGCCATATATAAAGTTACTCCTATTAAAAAAAAAAAAAAAGGAGAGGGAAAGTGTAGAAGGTTAAAAAAAATTAGTACTATTTCTAATCATTAAAATCGGAACAATGTGTCAAATAACAACTTGACTAGAAAGATTTTTTAGGTAATATAAATGCTCAAATTTGTTGCACGTAATTATTGACCTAAAATATTGTCAATAATTTGAGGTTCAAAAATTTTTTATTAAAAGCAACAATGTAAAAACATTTACCCAACATCATTTCCTCACAAAAACACTCAACAACTACAAGTAAAAAGAACTTCCTAACCTGTCCAAGGGTATCAAAGAACTTCATAGTTAATGGTAAAACAATGAAAACTATTCCTCAAGATCAGGAACAAGGTAAAGCTGTTCTTGCCTCTTCTGAGACTGTACTGGAGGTTCTACCCAGACCAATTAGATTAGGACAAGAAATAAAAGGTATCCAGCATGGAAAGAAATAAGGAAAACCATTTTACAGATGACATGATCTTATATATAGAAAATCCTAAAGAATTCACAACAAAACTAATCAGATCAAATAATGAGTCTGGTATGGTTCCACATTCAAGATTGATAATAAAAAATCAATTGTATTTCTATACATTTGTAATGAATACAAAAATGAAATTTAGAAAAAAATTCCATTTGCAATAGCACTAAAAAAAAAAAAAGAAAGAAAGAAAAAAATATTTAGGACGCTGGGTGAAGTAGCTCACACCTGTAATCCTAGCACTCTGGGAAGACAAGGCAGGTAGATAGACTGAGTTCAGAATTTCAAGACCAGTCTGAGCTAGAGCGAGATCCTGTCTAGCCAGGCATGGTGGCAGGCACCTGTAGTCCCAGTTACTGGGGAGGCTGAGGCAGGAGGATGGCTTGAGTCCAAGATTTGAGGTTGCTGTGAGCTACGACCCCACAGCACTCTACCAAGGGCAACAACAACAAATAAACCCCACAATCCCAGGAATAAAAGACTTGTAAACTGAAAACTGTAAAACAGTTAGGAGAAATCAAAGACCTAATAAATAGAAAGACACTGCATGTTTATGTATCAGAAGACTTAATATTGTTAAAATAGTATCACTCTACAGATTGACATATGGCTGTCTTCTTTGAGGAATTGACAAGCTGATACTAAAATTTACATGGAAATACAAGGGCTGCCAAACTGCCAAAAACAATCTTAAAAAAGAAGAAAGAAAGTTGGAGGACTCACACTTCCTTACTTCAAAACATACTAACATACTATAAAGCTATAGTACTCAAAACAGGATAGGCCTGCCATAAGAACAAATATACAGACCAATGGGTTAGAAAAGTCCAGATATAAACCCTCATATCCATGGTCAATGATTTTTGACAAGCCAAGACCATTCAATGGCATAGTCCTTTTAATAAAGGGTACTGGCAGCTCAGTGCCTGTGGCTCAACGGGCTAAGGCACCAACCACGTACATTGAGCTGGCAGGTTCAAATCCAGCCCGGGCCCGCCAAACAACAATGACGGCTGCAACCAAAAAATGGCTGGGCGTTGTGGCGGGCGCCTGTAGTCCCAGCTACTTAGTAGGGAGGCTGAGGCAGGAAACCTGCTTGAGCCCAAGAATTGGAGGCTGTTGTGAGCTGT
>CAUYON010205218.1:0-11671 GCA_963573935.1 Arctocebus calabarensis | reverse complement strand
CTTTAATAAGTTTCGCCAGTACCCTGCTAAGATGCACTGTAGGTGTGTTCCCACTAATTGCCCTCCCTCTACCCATCCTCCCCCCACCCCTCCCCTCCCTTTCCCCTATCCCTGTATTCCTGTGCTATAATTGGGTTTTAGCCTTCATATTGAATGGAGTTAAATTGAAGGCATTTCTCACACGTTTTTAGTTGAAGAGGCCAACGATCTGAGACATGTGCTGCCAAGCCACAAGCTCACCCTCTAGTGGTGAGAGGTTACTGTGCTGTATGGCTCCTCGTATGTGAGTCTGATGGGACACACTGTAGACACTGCAAGCTCTGTGTCACAGAGATAGCAATCTCGCATGCCTTCAGACCCTAAAATGAGATTCTATAACAGCACATTCTCTCCCTCGGTCTCCCTGTTATGCCATCAGGGCAGAATTTAGGGAGGCTTTGTTCTTGTTTCTACCTTGAAAAGGAAGGAGTAAGTCTTCCTGAATTGTGATCGCCCTTTATGGAACAAATACTTTTGTTTGTATTTGTTTGACAGTATTTACTTTTATTCACTTAACGATTTTGCACTTTTTAAAGCAGCAGGATAAATGATCAAATGGGTTTCTATGAACAGGATTCAGCTATATTTCCAAGAGGGTGGCTTGTTGAGTTCAGTGGTATGATTTTTACTGTCTTTGAGTTTAAATGTACTGGGGCAGAGGTAATAAAGGAGTTGGGGGAGGTGAGGAGGCCTGTTCCCTTAAGACACAACACACACACACACACACACACACACATACATATAATTACAACAAACATACTGAGTTTTTCCTACTTTAAAAATAGTTTCTGAATATTTTAGAAAACAAAATTTTTTAAAAGTTAAATGCAAATAGGAAAAATCACTTAAAATATATTCTTAATCGTGCTAGAGGTGGTGATTGTAAGTATCATGTGCATCCTTGTGTAAGTCTTTTGTGCTCATAAATTTAATTGCCAAAAGGGGATTGTGCTCTACCTTCTGTTTTATGAATTGTAATTAACAGCTGTCCTTAGTTATTCTTTAGCAATATCATTTTAATGGCTGTCTATTATTCCATTGTATTTATGTGTAAGTGTTTGACAAATCTCTTACACTTTTAGATTGTTGGCAGTAGCAGAAAATGAGACACATGCTTTAGAAACATTAAAAACAATAAGCTTATGTGCTAGGTATCGTCCAGGTCCCTGTAACAAGAAACATTCCTGAGCCCATGGAAACATGTTCTGATGGAAGGGCCAACGCACCTTAAGATGATAAGCATCTCGTAGATGAGATGGTTATAGTTAGAAATGTGTGGTGGGGTGGACCTACCCCGGGGGTATATGCATTTGTGTGTGGAGGTCTGCTCTGGATACAGAAGTCTGAGAAGGGATTTTGAGGGGCTGAGATTCAGTGAGTGAGGTACAGAGCATTTTAGGCAAAGGGAATAGGAAGGTTCTGAGGCAGGAAACAGCTCAGCTTGTTCTAAGAAGGAAAAGATCTTTGAGCATCTCTGGTATTTCTTTTAACTCCTTGAAAATGAATTGTAGACACACACCGGTTTTTGAAAGCTGAACTTCCCCACCCCCCCGCCTTTTTAGGCTAATTGGGATTTATAACATATTCACAATATAGATTTTTCTATCATAGAAACTTGAAAACTCTTACTCTACTTATTCAGGTCCTTTCTGTTATGCCCTTCAGAAAATGTCTTTAAAAGCTATATTTTACACATATTAGGATACCTTTTTAAAGATATTTTTATAGTTTTTCTATTATGAGAGATTTCTAGATAATCCTTTTTATTTATATGTTGATTTCAAACTTGACCCCTCATCAGAATTTTATTAGTTTTGATAGTTTCTAGGAAAATTGATTCGTTTGGCTTTTCCATGTGGACAGTTAAATAATTTTCAGTAACAATGGCCTTTCATATATATTTGGTTATCATTTTCTTTTCATATTGCCTGCCTGTAATTCCAAGATATGGCTTAGTCTCATAGCAGCAATGATAACAGATATTCCTGTTTTTTCCCTGATGTAATGGGAGCGTATTTAATATTTATTATTGATTATTATTTGTGGATATTGTGTTGGATATACATATTTTTGGTACCTTTTATTAAATCCTTGAATACTGTTCCTTACTTAATGACACATTTTGTTATCAAATAGCCATTAATGACTTAGATAATATCCTTCTAAGCACTTACTGATCTGATCATATGCTTGACCTTTGATCTGTTGGTGTAACAGATTTCTGTGCATGCCTTTTTCACATTGGACTTATGCATTTCTGGTACAAACTTTAGTGGGCTAGGGGTCTTTGCATGATTTCTTGTAACTTCTGTTGGCTTTTGGTGCTACACTTGTCTGGTTTTGGCTACTGGATTATATTAGTTTTATACTTTAGTATTTATTCTGTTTTTAGTTTCTCTTTATATATTCCTATATATTTTGAGTACTGCTTTGGCTGGTGGCGTTCCTAGTTTGAAATAAAGTGCAATATTTTCTAGGTTTTTTAAAAAAAACAATTTAATCTTCATTTTAATTTTTTCCTTATCCCAAATAGATAACATCTTTCTTAATTACCAAGGTGGGAGGTTCACTTGATTTTTTTCGTTTATTTGTTTTGTTACAAATACTTTACTGACCTGCGTATATCTTAGACTTTGTTTTTTTTCTTTGTGCTCTAGAACACTGCTGTTCAAAACATGGTCCCCGGAAAGGGCAGCATCATTATCATCTTGGAGCTTCTTAGAAGCAGATTCTCAGGCCCTATTCTTTATCTATTAAATTAGAATGTGTGTTTTAAGGACTCTCAAAAGATTCATTTGAACACTGAAGTTTAAAAGCCATTACTGTTCTGGAACTTAGATTTCATTTTATTTATTTATTTATTTTGAGACAATATCTCCCTCTTTGATCCAGGGTTCATCATAGCTCTCAGCAACCTCAAACTCCTGGACTCAAGTAATACTCTTGCCTTAGCCTTCCAAGTAGATGGGATTACAGGCACCCACCACAATGCTCTGCTAATGTTTCTATTTTTGGTAGAGAGGAGGTCTTGCTCTTGCTCAGGCTGGTCTTAAACTCTTTAGGCCAAGGTATCCTCCTGCCTCAGCCTTCCAGAGTACTGGGATTATCTGCTTGAAACACCATGTCCAGCCTTAGGAACTTAGTTTTTATAAAGGTTACATAAGTGCTTTACAAGGTAGAAATTTTGCTCTAATAATTTATTTTGACAAGTTTGTTTAATACTCTATGTGCTGTTTAGTTTGAGAATTCTGAGAGAGCTGTGTTAAGTTTTCTAACATAATTATACGTTAATCAAAATCTTTCTCTTAAGTTTTATATCGTGAATCAATAAATGTTTAGCAGGAATAAAAATATTATAACTCTAAATATATTATTAATGTGATTGTATTGAATGTGTAAGATAAAGTAGGCACTGTACTAGATAATAGTAAAACATTGTCTTTTTATGTAAATGCCACTTCTTAAATGCCATTTACGGAGTGATTTTTGCAGATAGAGTTGTTGTCTTCACACGATAACTGGGTGGTTGTGGTTGCGCGTCTTTTTTCTGCCAAAGGCAGCCTTTCTGCAGTAACAGAACTTAAAAGTGGCAGAGCAATGGTGCAAAATCGTACCCCCAATTTGAGTTTTAGTGACTTTTCCCATCTACCAATAAACATGTTGGTTGAAAAAACATGTGAAATGAGGAATTGACCAAATTCCTCATGAGATAAAGTGAAAAATTGAATATTACAAAATGTTAAGTGTTCACTGAATCATTTAAGTGACAGTGTTAACATTTTAATTTATTTGTTCAGGCTCTCTTATTTTTATTTTTACTTATTTTAAAATTTATTTCAGAGATAGAGTCTTGCTCTCTTGTCCAGGCTAGAAAGTGGTGGTTTCATCATGGCTCTACTATAGCCTTGAACTCCTGGGCTCAAATGATCCCACACCTCAGCCTCCCAAGTAGCTCAGACTTTAGACACATGTCATCATACGTGACTAATTTTTAAATTTTATATAGAGACAGGGTCTTGCCCAGGCTGGTATTGAACTCAAGCTGTCCTATTGTCCTGTCTTCCAAACTGCTAGGATTATAGGAGTGAGCCACCATGCCTTTTTGTCATTTACATAGAATATAGTAGTCTTGCATTTAATTCCATTTAAATTCTTTAGGTTAATTATATATTGTATAGTTTATATAGCTGTACCTATTAAAATATTCTTTTTCTTAATCTAGACAGTAAAGAATAGTATTGTTTGTTTTTTGCTGTTTCTTCATTATTTATTCACACCATTCTTAGGCAACACATTTTTTAGGTAGTATTTTCAAGTAAGTTGGCTATATCTAAGAGCTGATATTTAAGGAAATGACAGTATTTTTGAATGGTAGAAAGATTAAAAATTTGAATGTATTTAAGATTTTGTTTACAAGCCAGTTCTTATTTATCCTGTGAATGTATCAAAATGCGACATTTTCCAAGTAAGCATGTCATTTCTGTAAATGTGAGGCACACTTGAAGAAATGATCGCATTTGTCCTCCTTGCCATGGAAAAGAAACTGTCTTTTCATTGGGCAACCACTTAACTGCCCAAAGTAGCTCTATTAACAAGTGCTCCCTGGAAAAAGCGATTGCTCTCCCTCCTCAGTCGCTATCTTGGAAAAATTAAGCAAAACATCAGGCAAATCTGCATAAATACTTTCTCTGAACTCAGGGAACCTCAAACGTCCTTCCCATTGTTTAGCTCTTTTATTTTCCTCCTGGAGCAAATACTTGATAAAGTATAGTTTATAATAAAAGCCTCTAGAGTGTCAGTATAATTCAATCTACAAAAAATAAGCGTGTTTATAATGGAGGCCATGATAGTTTCCTATAGTGATTTAAGTAAGAGGCCCTCAGGAAGACTTGTCAGAAAGGTTTCCCTGTAATATTACACATTAAGAGTAAGAGTAAGAATTGTGAAGATTAACTTTTGATTGGCCTTGCAGTGTTGGGTGTATGTTAATGTAGATATAGAGGCTATGAACAAATATCCTCGGGATAGTTGCTGTTCCAGTTTAGTTAATTTATGATGAGGTTTGTGTGTTTTATTTTGACTCTTCTTCAGGAAGAACAGCGTTTTTCCTTGATCTGGATCTGGGTAAGCTGTAGCACTGGACGGGTATTGAATACTGGTTCTTAGGAGGATCATAGCTCTTTTTTCTTCCCTGTTGTGTACTCTTGATAATTAGACTAAAGGATTGTGGGAAGAAAGGAAAACCTCATTGGTTCGAGCTTTATCACAGTGTTAGGGCACTTCTGTGCTCTCTTTTAAAGATATTATAAAGATGAAAATTCTGAGTCTGAGATTGAGAAAAAGAATAATATTCAAAGATACATAGGAGTAGGAGGGATGGACTAAAGAGTTTTAAGCAATAGAAGTAAGAAAGAAAAATGAGAGAAAACTTGTGAAATGATAAAGTTAAAAGAGGGCCTGAATGGTCCCTTTATGTGTTTGGCATAACAAATCATTGTTAAAGGGTCTTTTATAGCAGATAATGATGTATAAAGATATGGCATTTATATCTTTTGCACTCAGGACTTTGTGAACAAAGATTCAATATGATTGCTTTAATTTGTACAAATAGGTAGTCTGTCTTGACTCAGAATTGCACAAATGCTATTTGTGGTGTATGGCACTACCAGTTGCTGGAAGCATGGTGTGACTAGGTGAGCAGTTGATCTGGAGCGACCACATGTTTTACTCTTACTTGTTTCTTGGCCTGGGGTGAGCAGTCTACTTTTGTTTGCTTATTTAATTTATGTTTAAAAGTGAACGTCTTGTAATTGGTTCAATTCTTTGGCTTTGCTTATAAAGAAAATAGCTATTTGAAGGACCACCAAATCTAATTTACTTGAGATCCATGATGTCATACTATAAAATATCTCTGAGAATCTTACAGTGGTTCTCTATAGTCTGTTGGACCTTTAATAGTGTCTTTGTCTTTTCAAGCTACAAGATGCCATCAACTGCATAGCTTGTAAACGACAGATACATGCATTTATTTCATACTATTCTGGAGGCTGGAAAGATTTAGTGTCTAATGAGGGCCCAAGTCCTGGTTCATAGACAGATGTTATTTCCAGTATGACCTCACATGGTTGAATGATCTCTGTAAGGCTTCTTTTATAAGAGAAGTAATTCTTCGTAAACTAATCCCATCTCAAAGGCCCCATTCCCAAATATCACTCTGGGGGTTGACATTTCAGCATTTGAATTTGTGGCCACGCAAACATTCATACCATGTCAGTTTGAAACGAAATGTTTTTTTGGACACATTTTTATCAGCATGTTACCAGAACAATGGTGATATCCTGTGTTCCCCGAAGGGTATGCTTTTCATTGCCTTTTGTTTGGTACAAGGTAATGGCTTGATGGACAGACACAGAGTTTGCTATTGTTTTGATGTTGCATCCTTTTTAGTATTAACCACTAGAAAGCAAACGTGATCCGTGGGAGTTGTTCTGTTTGCAGACTGATTTAGCCATTTGATTTAGTTCCCTTAAGGCTCAAACATTAATATAAAATGTATTTTATTTAGCAATGATGATTTGTTAAAATAATTAGACGTACATAAATCAGACTATTTTAAATTGTTATATAAAGGATATAATTGAAATAAAATGCTTTTGTGATTTAATCAACTCTTTTTATTGGTATGTTCTGATACTTATCCCTTTAATTTTGAACATTTTATATTGTGGCTTATAATTAGATTGAGTTCACTTTTTAAAAGACTCTAAAATTTACTCTGAGACTGGGCATGATGGCTCACGCCTGTAATCTTAGCGCTATGGGAGGCCAAGTTGGGTGGATTGCTTGAGCTCAGGAGTTCAAGACCAGCCTGAGCAAAAGCAAGACCCTGTCTCTACTAAATATAGAAAAACTGAGGTAAGAAGATCTCTTGAGCCTAAGAGTTGGTGGTTGCTATGAGCTGTGATGACACAGCACTCTACCCAGGGTGACAGCTTGAGACTCTATGTCAAATAAACAAACAAACAAAAAATTTACTCTGAAATCATAAAACTTCTAAGATAGGGTTTTTTGAGTGGAAATTATTTCATCCTGTGTTGCTATAGTTAGAATTATTAAGTAGCAATGAAATTGTGTTAATAAAGTCATTAAATCACAATATACTTGTTAATGGCATCCTGTATAATCTTTCTTTAGAATATGTTTGAAAAACTGTTGTTAATCTGACAGCTACATCAGTTGCTACGTCTGAATATCTCACAGTGCGCTTGACTCTCGTATCCTTTGCTTAGCTAGGGAAAAACTCAGATTTTAGTTCACCTTGACAATTGAAGGAAATGACCAAAGGAAGATCAGAATGTTTGGAAGAAGAAAACCAAGATTTAATAATTTATTTGTGTATTTTGTGTCTCTCTGAAAATAACCCCATCTCATTTCATCTATGGTTTCCCTAAGGTTTTTTTTTTTTTCTGTCATATAAAATCTGAAAGTTAGACAATATTATCTTATACCCAAGAAGAAGAATAATTTCTTATGTAAGAGTGTGATGTCAAAATAAGAACTTCAGCGTCTGAACCTTATACATTACAAATTGGCGAGTGGTTTTCTTTCTCACACTAGTGGCACAGTATTGTATGACTTGTTTTATTTTGCTTTGCTCTATGGTCAGCATGGACAGTGTTTAAGAACAGACATTCAGATGGCTGGGGGAATCGAAGTGCCTGAGCAGGTGCTATGGACATACTGCATATTGAAGTCTGAATTTCAATGATTTGTACCTTTTTCCTTTGCTTTCTTCTGGGTGCTACCTTGCCCTTATATACCTGCTCATAGTTAATATTCCTAAATTAATTAGTGTTAAGAGTCAATGGCTAGGAAAATTATAAACATGGGCTCTTGGGAGAGCTTGGCTATACAAGGAGGCTTGGAGTTCATGCGTGAATTTTCAAGTGGTAGATCAATTAGGCAGAGCTAGTCATGCATTGCAGTATCTTTAAGAGCTATCTTGAAACAAATTTCAGACTTGGATGGTGTTCATAAGCTGTAATTTGAAGAATGACTGAGGGATATTAGTATTAGATTTAGGCACTTTAAGGAAAATTTCATATGGATTAAGTTGGATGTTTTATTCATAAGAAGAGCTAGTTTGATCTTTATATGCCTTAACATTTTTAAGCCCTATAGTTCCTGTTTTTTTTTTTTTTTCAGTTCACTACTATACTATACAAAGTCTTTATTTTCAATAATTAAATTATACTAGGGTGGTGATAGTTGGGAACATTTTCTTGGGTTATAAGAATATTAATAAAATACCATTTGAGTAAAAACCCATCCACTCAGAAACTATTTTCTATGTCGAACACATAATCTTATCTTTTCAAACTTTGAAACAGGGACCTGTATTTCTCTTTTCAAGAAAATTTACCCAGTGTTTGATTCTATATTGGAAACATAGAGAATTTCTTGTGTTTCTTTCCTTCAGCATTCTATCTTTAACTATAGCTTATTTTTCTAAGGAAATGGATGAAGGCCATTTTTATTTCATTTTCCATGAACTGTTCCTTCCTATCCATGATTAGAGTGCTGGTTTTATGTGCAGAAAACTAAGTCTTTACCTCTCAGCATGTCATATATTTCCCCCATATAATTTTTTGCCTTTCTGCCTGATTTATGTTTTTTATTTATTTGTTTTCATTATCAAGATTAAGAGTTTTATGTAGTGAAATTATCAATGTTTTCCTTTTGGCCTCTGTGAATAACTTTTGAAAGTATTTGTTAAAGCTACACATTTGTCTATAGATATTTTAAGTTGCAAGTTAATTTGGTAAAGCATATCATTGTCATTATTTTGTTGTGTGACTGTGTGAGGGGGAAATATTTGTATTTATATCCTCTAGGTTTGGGAACTAAAGATGTTTGGGGATTAGGATACAGTGTTTATAGGAAATGGCTGAGCTTTTGTTTTCCATAGCAGATATCCCTTGTAAGACCCTTTTCCTTTTTTTTATTAATTCATAGCTGTGTACATTGATGCAATCATAGGGTACAATGTGCTGGTTTATATACAATTTGAAATATTTTCATTGACCTGGTTAACATAGCCTTTATGGCATTTTCATAGTTATTATGTTCAGACATTTATATTCTGTGTTTAGTAAGTTTCACCTGCCCGTCTAAGATGCACAAGTGGATTAATAAATAGCAGTATATGTACGCTATGGAATATTCAGCCTTAAAGAAAGATGGAGACTTCACCCACTTTTGAGATCCATGTCCCCTCCTTCTGGGTATTTCTTATCTCCATTCCCTAAATTAGTTTTCTCCATAGCATTATAACTATCTGATATATTATAAATATTCTTTAGTTTCAGCTGGGAGGCATAGAGCTAGATCAAATTTTATACATTGGCATTTTCTAGAGAATGCCCTCAAATCATTAATTCGGCCAGATTAAAAGGGTTCTCTTGTCCTAGAGACAAATTCATGATTAAGATAATGAGGTTGAAGCTTCAGGGCCCTTTCTCACTTGCACCACAAGTGAGAATGCTGGGAGTTGCTGAGTTATAAAGCATTCTAGTTAGGAGGAGGAAAAAAGGTTATCACCAGGAAGAATTTCTATGGAGGAATCTCTAACCGACTGTCCACAGAGAGCTCCAAAGAAAAAGAGACTTGGATCTCCAAGAGCTTTCAGGTGATTTCTAAATAAATATATACTGTGCCTTTAACTTTATATTTAATTAAATTAATTATTTTTTTTTCATAATGAAGCCTCCCAAACTATAGGTTGCAGACCCACAAAATCTAGATTCGCTACTGTTTGGTCTAATAAGAGCTACACAAAGTGAGATGGGTTTTTGTGACATGGAACTTTGGAGGTGCTTACCGTGCAAATGTGCAATGGAAATGCTTTAGAGGGGTGTGGAACCAGCACTGTCCCCAATGTGCACATCCTTTTCTCCATAGAGCCTCTTAAGCAATCAGTAATCTATGGAACATACTTTGGAAAGTGCTGCTCTGGAAACTGGCCTACTCCATCCGCTTTCTATCCCATTCCCATCAAAAAGGAGAGCAAGGCTTAGCAGTTTCAGCGAGTCTCTTGATGTGACTAGAGTGTCATTTCAAAATGAATTTTTATTAGATTAAAAATATGAAGTAGATTCCTTGTGAGATTGACTGAACACCCATGTTTAGCATGACTGTATATGAAATAAGAAGAAAAATAATTACCTAAAACAAAATCTAACCTGCCTACAAACAGTCACCCTTTAAAAACTCATCAATCTTCCATTGAAGGAGAACAGAATTGCTTTTCTGAAAAAATGAGTACCTGTGCCATGATATTTTCTGACTTCATCTGTATTTTCAAATTCCACCACCCTACAGGGAGCTGGAAGTAACCCAAATGATACCTCTAAGACATTTCAATGTAATTGCCAATTGGAAGCTCAAGCAATAGTTTTCAAATAGCTTCACAATGTTTTAAGTTACTAAATATAAAAAAGAACCATGACTTTTTATAACAGAGTTAAACTACATAAGACTCATTCTCCATAGTTGACACTAGATTAAACAGTTTGAAAATCCGTGTTAGAAGAAAAAAATGTCACAGATGGTAGAAGTGAAATCTTACTTTACCCAAACCAGGTAGCATTTTAAGCAATACTATGTATGGGGAACTGAGTGTGAATATGTGTGTATGTTTATTAGTGAGAATTATATTTCTCTTTGTATTGGGCCTTCTTCTAATATACCAAACATTTTTTTAAACTTTTCATTTCAGTTCCATCACATTTATAGCATCTGCATTCACAAGATTACTCACTTCCCTAGCTCAGATTTCACGGCATCTAACAACTATAATTATACTTTGCAAGTGCTGTACCAATCTTCAGTATTATATTCACTGGCAAGGATATTAGCTGCTTTCAAAAATGCTGAAAAGCTCTTAGAAGTTTCATTTGTAAAGATGGGCTATACTTAATTTTGATGACAGTTATCTCGTTCATAACTGTACTAAAAAGATCAGTCTCATTAAAAGTGTATTACAGTTGGCAAACCTAAAGATGATGGACTAAATCCTACCATCAAATGTATCGAAATGGTCTTAGGTAGGAGTTATCTGGAGTCTTAAGAATAGAAGTGATGAAAGTGAAATTTTCTCACTTTTTTAGATAAATACTGTTCAAGAGTTATGGAGAGGGTGAAACATATCCTGGTTTGCCTAGCACAGCCCCAGTTTATCCTGCTGCTTTAGCTTAATTATTAGTGGCTCCTTCCTTGAGTCTCAAATGCGTCCTGGTATGGATGATCAATGACATAGTAACCCTATTTATAGATTTTCTCTTAAGAGCACACTATATCTGGAATGATTTGATTTAAGTCATTACAATTTTTCATTCTTCTGCCTTCTTTTAATACCTATTATACTATGAGGCTTGGATGAATTTGTAATAATAATTTAAATCTAGGGCGGCTCCTGTGGCTCAGCGAGTAAGGCGCCGGCCCCATATACCGAAGGTGGCGGGTTCAAGCCCGGCCTCGGCCAAACTGCAAAACAAAAAAATAGCCGGGCGCTGTGGCGGGCGCCTGTAGTCCCAGCTACTAGGGAGGCTGAGGCAAGAGAATCGCTTAAGCC
>CAUYON010205217.1:0-13209 GCA_963573935.1 Arctocebus calabarensis | reverse complement strand
GAACCTCTACAATCTGAGAGCAACATGTTTTATTCCATGAGCAAACAAAATAAAATACTATTTTGTAAAAAAAAAAAATAATAATTTAGTATAAAATTAACTAAATTTAATTTAGTATAGTAATAGTATTAGTAATTTAGTATAGTAATTATTAATTATACTAATAATATAGTATAGTAATTATTAAAAATAATTTAGTATAAAATTATAGTAAATTTTAATTTAGTATAGTAATTTCTATTAAAAAATACAGAACACTAATTGAGTTTATAGAAAAATACACACCTGAAATAGAATTCTACATAATGCTCTCTAAGGGACCACATCTCCTGAAAATTGAGTATAGGAAATGACTATCACAAAGAAATACAATTTTGAGGACTGAGATTTTATGAGTAAATATTGAGAGCAGTTCATTTAGGAAGAATAATATTATGACTACTTCTCAGTCATAGGTTGAAGTTTACTAGGTGCTGAGGTCTTTTCCCCTAAAAAAATTACTTTACCATATTAAGAATAAGACCGTAGAGAAATAAATTCATCCTTTGTAGTCTGCTAAATAATCAATTATCAAACAGACTAGTATTTTAAGCACATTTTGGAGTCAACGAGGAGCAAAGTCTAAATATATCATTTCTATCCTCTGACATGTACTTGAGTTGGGGAGAAAGACACGAAAAGTTAACAGTACATGGGACTCCACAAGTGAGTAATGACGGAAGAAACTCAGAGAAGAAAGGAAATTCAGAAAAGGAAGCCTTTGTGGGACGAACGGCTGGGGCTTGCAGTGTAGAGGAGGCAGCAACTGGTACAGGCCTGGAGATTAAGCATTCTTTTTAAAATATGAGGATATAGTAAGAACAAAATGGAAATAATGAAGGTAGCTACTGTATTTGAGTGTCTGTGTGAGTCACTGCTGGCTTACGTTCTTTTTGGAGAAAGACTGGGATAATAACCAGGTAACAGTGATAAACAGTTGAATGGGCCTCTGAGTCAGGAGTCATCATTCTCTTGATTTCAGTGAGGACGCTGAGACTCCGAGAAGCTAACCTGGGCACCTAAATTCACACAGCGGATGAGTAGTCAACCGAACCAAAGCCAAGTCTTTCCTTGCTTCAAACCAGCATTCTTCACCCACCCCCCACCCCGTCCCTCCATTATGATTCTTCTGGGGATGAATGTGGCATGCTTATGATAGAGTTATTTAAAAACTTCACCCATACAACAACTGACATAAGTCAAGAAGGTATAAATTTTATTTAAAAGCCTGTCAAATGTATTTTCATCTTTGTGCTTTGATGTTGGATTACAAATAAAGTATGAGTATAGTTTGGCAAATATTTACAATCTTTGTTTCTTAGATTTGTGTAAATAAAACCAGAACAAAACCAACTAGGGTTTCCATCTCCAGCCAATGTGGTTAGGGCTCGCAGTATTGAGCTGTGTTATCACCTTGTATTTGGCAATAGGTAGGTAGGTCCATTTGGGGTCTCCTCAGAGAAAGCTTTTATGAAGCTCAAAGACATTATACTTTCTGACCTGAAATGAAATGTTGTAAAATTTTCACCAAGAAATGATATGGTCACTCCAGAGCATATCCTAAGTTTATAGATCATCTTAACCTTTCCCATCCCATCATTTTCATACATCAGTGTGTGTGCTGTGTGATTATCCCTGTAACATAGGCTATGTGACTTTAAAAGATGAGCTGTTAATTGAAGACGTGTTCCATTGGAAACAAGTCACTTTGCTAAGAAATTCCTATCTTCGAAGAGCTATTTAGAACATAGGTCAAATGAAATTATATATTGTTTAGAGAAGACATTAGTTGTATGAAAAGGAGGAACCTTTGCTTTTGGCCTCACGAGAGAACATTCTTACTGACCAATTGCTTATTGAGTGCATGCTCTTGTGCTCCATTTTGTTATGGAGAAGTGAGTGAGATGTGCCTGTTCTCAAAGTAATTTTCAATGTAGTGATAGAAATATTCACAGATAATGTATGGGCAAAACAAAGTGGGCACAGAGGAGCTGAGAATAGGCTGTTTGTAGGCAGAGTGTGGAATTTGCCTAAAACCACTCCGTAGACACATTTAACTCTTTAGAGACTGAGGAGTCTTTATATTTATATACTGGAGAAATGACAAAATCAACTCATCATTTATTAAAATGATATAACTCAATATTTAAACAATTTATTTTTCTGTTTTAAGTATTTGATAAATAAGTGTGACCCAACCATAGTACTATCCTGAACTAGACCAAAGAGATTAATTTATGTCTGATAATTGGCATTTTTGGAGAAAGGTGGGAACCTATAATTTTTATGAACCTTTCTTATACTTAACTCCCTGATTGAAGGCAGATTAAAACACTCAGTATTGATGTTCAAGTTTCAGAACCTGCAACTTTTATGTTAACCGAAAAAAAATTAAAAATCCACAAGAATGAGGTGAGCTGTATTTAACTTTAATGACAAAGGGTTTTAGACATGCACACGATGCTCTTTTTCCTCCAGCTTTTCTTTGTGTGCAGAAGATAAAGCTGTATTTTGTAGGCGGGCTTCCAAACTTTCCAATAGTCAAAGTGCAACTGTGCATATTCTGTGAGACCCCATACCGCTACGAAATGTCTGTTCCCTGTTTCCAGGAGTTCATCTGCATTCTAGGTTAGAGAATTCAGAATTTTATTTTATTGTTTCTCATTTTTAGTCATCAACATTTGTTTAAAGTCCACTGCAGAGTAATTTTCAATGTAAGATTTTGATTGAAATTTCGAAGAGAATTGCAAGATACAGTTTCTGATTTTCTGAAATGTCTGAAATGGCTTTAGAGACAAAGGCCGATTCGTAAGTTAAGCAATAAAAACAAAAAAGCAAAAGACCCAACCATTGGCAATTATAAGTATAAAAATAGCTACTTCCTTGGTAGGAACATACTCTTTTACATGTGCAGTCATGGATAGCTCTTTCACAGCTCTGAGTTCCATGCATTGCCATCCCTGTGGCATCCACGAGGGAAGGAAAAAGGGAGATTGGAAGATTAAGGTTGGCAGTTTGCTCAGGGGTCATAGATCTGGTCATAGCTTAAGGTACGGTAAGAGCCGAGGTCTCAGCCAGGAGTTTTGCGGTTTTTGCTTGCTTATTTGTTTCCATCAGTATCATATTGAAATACTCACAGCAATGTAGATTTGAGACCTATTTCAAGTTAATTCTGCACAGACTTAAGAGATAAGATATGAAGAGGTTTTCTTTGAAGCATTGAAGTCAGAACAGGAGAGACTGTAAAGAGACTTTGAAGTTTTACAGGCTTTAAAAGGAGGCTTATATCAAATGGCTTAATCTGCCTGTGTGGTTTGCTTAGTATTAGTTCTACTCACACCTAATGCCCTCTGCCCCAGCACTTGCCACGATCAGCGAAATCTACTTTTAGACTCAAAATCATTACCACCTGTGAAGTTTCTGATGTCACTTCTGAGTGACATCGCACTGTGCCAATCACTGTGTGGGACGGCTTGTTAAATGGTACGTTTAAAAAAGTGTCTAGAACCTAAAACGTGTTAGAAATTCTCTTATATTCAACTGTATTTTTGAAGGTGTTAGGGTAATTCAAGTTTTTAAATTAAAAAACGAGAATATGTTGCCAACATTAAAATAAGCAAACAGGTCATCACAAATTTAAGAGTCCTGTATTCACTTGCAGATTTCTGGTTGACTTTTGCTTTCCCCCATATCCCGAACAGATTAATTGGAGTGTGTCTGTGTGTGTGTTTGTGCAATATTTTTGTGTTATATCCATATGTCCATGGAGAGTCCATAAATGATTTCAAAATATGTAAGTTGTAGCTAAAAGTGGAATAGAATAAATACACGAAGCTGAGGGGCCCATTCTCTAAGTATTAGTTTATAAATTTGCTCTGAAATGTTATATTTAAAATTATTTCATGGCTATTTGGTGACAAGCATGGACTTGTCAAAATATAGTATGCTGCAAACTTTTAAGCAGAAAGAAACAAAGATGTTCTAATAAACACATGCAAATTTAAATATATTATTACTCCCTAATGATTGCCAAGGCTTGAGATCAGTTGACAGATTCTATTACTCAGAATCTTAGTCTGTATCTTAATAAGCTGATTTCCATCTCCCTTATCTTACACTGGTGTTAAATTTTAACTTACACAGTACCAGTTTTCTGTTTGTTAATGAACAATCAATGGATTTGAAAAATATTTTACCTTAATGTACCAAAAATTCTCACATACGTACATGTATACATACATATATGTATGCAACTGTATTTCAGTTTAGTCTCTCTGTGGTAAATGAAATACACTAAATGTGTAGATTCTGGAACTTTCGCTTAAATATTAATGTGGGTTCTTCTGTGTTCTAGATACTGTGCTAAGCATAATGCTAAATATAAACAGTATTGTCTCAACTTTTAAATTGTCCAGGGCAGTAATAATGACATTTTACTAGGTCTTATTGCCACTCACTTTAAGTAATCTTTTCAGTAATTTTTTTAAAAAGATAGGTGCCAGTAAAATAAATATTTTGTTTATATTATAGTGTTTACTAATGTTAGGTCTACTATGTATGAGGTAACTATTTTCTTTTTATGTAAAGAAAAATGCTATTCTGTGCTTAGAATTAATATTTTACAATCAAGCAAAGTAATTTGCATCACAAAAATGCAGAAAAAGAAAACTTAATTTTGAGTGTCAGCAAAACTGTGAGTTTAAAAGGTCAAACTAATACACGAAGCTCTAGATTTGCCACTCAATATCATGCAGAATGCTGTGACAGCCAGGGATGATACAGCTGAAAATATCTGCAGCCTTGGAAGCCTTGGAAGTTTCAGAAGGTCATTTTGGCATCATAGTAGGAGCAGTGATTCACAGAGAAGGTCAAACTCGACAGCCAGGCAAGAAGATAGGTTGCTGAACCCAGTGCTTGTAGATTTTAGAGCAATTGTCAATTGCAGGAACTGAGTGTTCCAATTCAGTGTGCCCATCTTTCATTGAAATCTTTATAAAGGCATGAGCTTTACATGAAGGGTGAATTCTAAATCCTTTTCTTCTCTTCTGAACTTTTAAGTGTTGCATCTACAACTTTACCTGGTACTCAGAGAAAGCGTTACTTTGATTTATCTGTGATGTATACTCTATCAAAAAAGGGTGTGTCAGCGTATGACAGGAAAGTGTACATCAGATAGGACTATAAAAAAGAGAAACAACAAATCAATTAGAAGGCAGAGAAATGAAACAAGTACTTGAGATGAAATCGAGCACTAAATTTCTCTCTCAGCTTCTGGTAACTAAAGCAAAAGCTTTAGAAAATAGAAAAATCTGGAATTTATTTAATATTTTTTCATATCCCTTACACTGTCTTTTTCTTACCCCTTAGGGTGTTAAGTTAAATAATCTAACTCTGCCCTGGGGTGAAACAGAGAAAGGATGAACTCCAATTACTTAGGAGGTGAAGACTGAATTCTTCTCCTTAAAGCCTAGCCTTTAAGGCCCTTGGTGATTTGGTTTCAGCCTTATCTCCTGCCAGCCTATTGCATACAGGGGCCCCACACACTGGTCTCTAGTGTTCATGTTCATTGCTTTCCTGCCTCCCTACCTCTGCTATCTGTATTTCTACATTCTGGATTGCTGTCTTCTTTAGTATCTAACCAAATGAAAATAATCCTTTCAGGCCAGACTTAGATGTCTCATCCATCTTGAAACTCCCTGAGACACCCCCCTCTTTAATTTACCAAGCTTTATTATTACTTTGGCTGTGCTTTTCTTACTTTCTTGTTTATATACAGTTATTTGTGTGTTAGTTTTTTATTTTTTCAGTTTTTGGCCAGGGCTGGGTTTTGAACCAGCCACCTCTAGCATATGGGGCCAGCGCCCTGCTCCTTTGAGCCATAGGCGCCGCCCTCGTATGTTAGTTTTATGTCTCTAAGCACCACATTCTGCAAAGTCTGGATCCATGTACATCTAGGTTACATATAGAAAGTGATCAAAAAACAGTTAATATAATCAATATGCATATATTTTATCTGTGTATCAATGAATATCACATGCAATTTTTGTCAAAGGAGATTTTTGGGGAAGTGGAACCAGGATAGTAAATTTTTTTGTTGTTTTGACTTTTGAGTTTTCAATTTATAAAGCAACATAATATTTGCCAGTTTTTGGTGTCAAAAGATAACTAATATTAATAGAGGACAAGTTTGGTATAAGTAAAAGAAGAAAAGATCATCTAGGCCATTTCCAACCCTCAGCACTTTCTCTCTGATAAACTTTCCTATGGTTTTATCAGGTGTTAAAACATCGGTCTGATGCTACATGGGTTCTAAGTGTTTCAGACAGTTATTCCACCTCCTTCATTGCTCTTCAAATATTGCTTTCGTGGTTGATACAGACTAGCCTTACCTTATTTGTATTCACTTAGTATAAATCAGTTTTTTTAGTTTTAAAGCAGCATTCTGTTTTACCTGTATGGAAGTTTTCTGCTGAGACATTATCACTTACCTAACGAAAGCTTTGAAGAAAATGTGGACTCCTGTTGCTTAGAGGACAGACAAAAATATCATGCTCAAAGACATCATCCTTAACAGCTAATCTTCCAGTCAGCTACTAAGTATTTAGAACTCTGTAATCTATTCAGAACTGATTAATAGTATTAATTAAGAGGAAATTGGTAGCTGTAGGGTAGAATTTTCATGTCTGTGGGTGTATACTATTAATGTTCAGTGGCTACCCAGTGGCTAAACAAGAGCATAGCATCCATCCCTCAGCTCTGTAAAGGGACCATCTTGTCTCCTTCAGAATCAATATTGAAGGCTTTCGCTTTCACTCTCCTCCTACTCAGAGCAAACTTTAAGTGTTGCTATAGTGGTACCTGCAATAAACACAACTCCATTCCCTATCTCTCTCTGTTTTGGGGCCTCTGTTCTATTTATAGTTCCACAAATTTTGGTATTAATTTGCTAGCCTATGTTGTGCATGAAATTTTGCATTTGAGATCTGATAATGGGTCCTGGTTTTTCCAGTTAGTTAACTTAGGGAACTTTGGTAAGTCAGTCACCTGACTATGTGAGTCTCAATTTGTCATATTTTCGCTGTGTATAATGCTTACGTTTTTGTCCGAAGTTTGGAGGAGAAAAAATGGTATGCATTATACATGACTAGTACTACTACTGTTTCTGGAGGAATGTTTTTAATTCCATTAGTTGCGCTTAAGCATTAAAAATGAAAACTGTAGAAAGCACTAATAATATCTATATGTAGAATAATACCGTGGAATACAGTAATTGTGCCTTCCTGTGCTAATCTCCCCATGGTTGCCCCCAACTGGGAAGGCATGGATGTGGCAGGATGTCACCACCACTGTGTTAAGTGGGCACCCTGCTGACGGTGACACGAGGACAACGGGTTAGCCAGCGTCAAGACCTCAGCGGCAGCTGTGCAGTGGCACCTCCTTCTCTCACAAGAGGTGTGAGACTGGCTGTGCAGAGCAGCTGGGAGGGAGCCAGCAGCAGGGGGGAGTGTTCTGGATGACCTGAGCATCCCTCCTCGCCCAGCTGCACCCTTCCGGATCACTCATCCCCCACGCCTTTTCCTTTCCTAGTCCCACACGTGGGTTGGAACATGGCCAGTCACTCTGCTGAGAACCGTGTGGGCTTATTTCCCAGGAAGCTGGCGTTAGGGGCCACCTCCCTGCCCTGGGTCCTGATGGTAGATCCTTGCTTTTTCTGGGCTGCTTTGTCTCTTGTGCAGATGGTTCCACGCTGAGGACTCCAGGAAACCCCACTGAGGAGGAAGATGCCTGAGCTGGGGTCTGGGAGACCTGGGTTCTGAGACCCAGTTCTATGTAGTAGCCCGCTGTTGTGGCCTTGGCCTCCGCTCTCGTGAAGTTTCTGTCTATGACAGTTACTGGCAGCAGAGCATGAAACCGTGGGAGTGCCTGAGCCCATAAATTGTAATTTTGAGCCTAATTAGTTGTCCAAAGTCTAAAGATGTTGAGTTGGTATAATTTCCAGAACTTGCTAGGAGGAAGAACTATTAGCGGTGCTTGTATTTTTTTTAAGCTTTTATTTTTATTTTATTTATTTTTCTTTTTTTGTAGAGACAAAGTCTCACTTTATCGCCCTCAGTAGAGTGCCGTGGCATCACACAGTTCACAGCAACCTCCAACTCCTGGGCTTAGGCGGTTCTCTTGCCTCAGCGTCCCGAGTAGCTGGGACTACAGGCGTCTGCCACAACGCCTGGCTATTTTTCTATTTTGCAGTTTGGTGGAGGCTGGATTTGAACCTGCCACCTTTGGTATATGGGGCTGGCCCTGTACTCGATGAGCCACAGGCACCGCCCTAAAGCTTTTATTTTTATTTATTTATTTGACATTCTTACTTCATGCCCTGGGTAGAGTGCTGTGCTCATAGAAACTTAGAAGTCCTGGGCTCAAGCAATCAATCCCCTTGCCTCAGCCTCTTGTGTAGCTGGGGCTACAAGCATCTGTCACAACTCTCAGCTATTTTTTCTGTTATTAGTAGAGATGGGGGGGGTCTCTCTATTTGATCAGGCTGGTCACGAACTCTTGAGCTCAGGCGATCCACCTGCCTCAGCCTCCTAGAGGTATGAGCCACTACACTGGGCCAAGGGTGCTTGTTAACAGAGAGGATACCCAGGTCTTTCTCCTGAAGAGTTGATTGAGTGTTTTTGGGTGTTGGGTGTTGTTCAAGTTTCTCATTTTAAGCAGTTCCCTACTGATTTGAAGGATTTGCAAGTTTGGGAAAGGCTAGTTTGTTCATTCTGACATCACCGATTATCCAAGGTCTGGATGAATCAGGAGGTCACAGTCTTGTCACTAAACATGAATATAAATGCAGAATACTTCAGTGGAGTATCATCAGGGAAAGCTTCCTGTTCATTGTGTTGTCCCGGAGCCTCAAAATGAGGCCAGCTGTGCAAGAGGCAAGGCAGCCTTGGAAGGGCAGGATTCTCTTGCCTCAGCCTCCCCAGTAGCTGAGACTACAGGCGCCTGCCACAACGCCTGTGCTATTTGTTGTTGTTGTTGTTTGGTGGGGACCGGGTTTGAACCCGTCACCCTCGGTATATGGGGACAGCGCCCCACCCACTGAGCTCATGGCCATTGCTTTTTTTTTTTTTTTTTTGGTTGCAGCCGTCATCATTATTTGGTGGGCCCGGGCTGGATTTGAACCCGCCAGCTCAGGTGTATGTGGCTGGCGCCTTAGCCCCCTGAGCCACAGGCGCCGAGCCATGGCCATTGCTTTTTAAGGGCACATGATGTTGATGGAAACATGTAAACTTTTAATCCTCGTCTTATTAGAAGGATGTAGTCTGTTCTTTGTGTTTCCTTGTGTGTTGTAACTTTTTCAGAATGCACAGAACCTTATGTGCAATTCAAGTAATTAAGGAAAAGGTATTTTTTTTTCTATTAAGCAAAAACAAGAAAAACAAATCTCAAGCTCCTACCACACACACACATATATATATATATATATATATATATGTATATATACCACATGTATTCTTTGGAAAGTATGAAATCCTAAGAATAAAGTCTTTGTCTCATCTCCTGGGAAGCGTGACTTTATTTATATTCTGACAACATGGTAAAATCCATTGTCAAAATGAGAATAAAAGCTTTGGAAATGCTCACATTCTGCAGTATTCTACCAGTCAGCTTTTTTGATTATTAAAAAAATTTACTATTAGGTACTTCATTTTGTGAACTGTTATTTGGTAACTGAGAAAGAGAGTTTGAGGAAGGCAAAGTGAGGGGGCAGTGGTTTTATTTTCTAACAAGACATTATGTGCATAGGCTAAATTATACAAGAATGTATACCTAGGTTGGTTATTTTAATTGGAAGTTCATGCTCTTCAGGAAGACTTGGAAGTGACTGCAAGTGAAGCCCTGGGCTCAGGGGAAATTACCACATGGGAAAATACCATAGGGCGACATGAGTTTTCCAGTGTTCTGTTGTGACTTAGCTAGGTTGATAACGTCTTTTATTACTTATAGCAGTCGTCAGAAACCATTTCTGGTAGTCCCAGCTAGTTGGGAGGCTGAGGCAAGATAATCACTTAAGCCCAAGAGTTCAAGGTTCGCCTGTACCCTTTTAAGATGAACCTTACTAAATGCAGAATACAAATGTCTTCGTATAATATCTGAGAAAATGCCAGGAAGGCTATGTTAATCAGTTTGATGAAAATAGTTTAGATTGTATATGAAACCAGCACATTGTACCCCTTGATTGCACTATTGTACACAGCTATGATTTAATAATAAAGACAATAAAAAAAAAAGAGTTCAAGGTTGCTGTGCACTGTGACACAACAGCACTCTACATAGGGTGACACAGGGAAACTGTGTCAAAAAGAAAAAAAGAAAAAAGAATTTGTAAAATACAGAAACAGGCTTTACGTTCTTTCCATTTATAGAAAAAAGATATACTTTTTTTTGCATGTTCCCATAAGAGAAATTTACAGTGTAGATTTAAGAGTAGTATCTTTTCAAGTTATATCATAGATTTAAAAAATATAGAAAAACATCTTATTCTTTGTTGGTAAAAATACATACTGGTAAATGTTTTCTTGAAAAGAATTTTGTTATTGTAATTCAAAGTCAATACATATATGAATATTTTATGTTCTAAGGATTTATGTTATTAACAATACTTAAATAAAAGCATAGTTGTATATATGCAATTGCAGCATTGCTTAAAATAGTGAAAAATTAACATTCACTTAGGTGACTACTATTAAAGAAATAGTGGAATAATAGATATTTGTTAAAAAATAAGTATGTTCATCTGTTTCTGTTGACATAACATATTTCATAATTACATTTTGTATTGTTAATTTGTCATTCAGTCTCTTGAGTCTAGTTAGCTACATGATCGTGTGAAACCATCTCCATAGAATAAGTTACATTGAGATGAAAATAAATTGTCCATACATGTCATTGCCTGTGGCATATCTTACTATTTTAATACAGAAAAAACATCTGGGTCTTGATTCACTATTAGTGAAACCATTGTTCTTATTTGTATGTGAGCATGTGTGAATTTGTGATATTTTTTAAAAGCTTAAGTTAAACTGATAATCCCAGTATTTTGTTAGGAGGAAAAATTCAGATGACCTGATATATTATTGAGCTTGTTTGTGATAATTTGTTTAAAAGTTTATCTTGAAAGTCAAATGTTATTTATCTGTAGAAATAAATATCCATAGGATTGCAGTATTAAAACTGGGTAGTGCCTATGTGACTTGAGTATTTGTAATATTTGGAAAAAATAATTCATTAGTGAAATAATAAGGACTTGTACAGAGGAAGTATGTGAGTTTTGTGTTATGTTATGAGAAGTATACTAACTCACTTTTTGAAGATCATTCAAGTAATTCCATACTATATTCATTCATAATTGGTTTTATTATATCCTGAAGAATTTTAGATCTTATTATTTAATTATAAACCTAGATTTTATATACTTTTCTCATAAATGATTAATAATTAAAATACATGTTTTGGGTAATATTCATCAGAAATAAGCAGTAAAATTTTCCCGATTGAAGTTACTTATTCTAGGTTTTAAAGAAGACGTTTGGAAATTCAAAATCTGTTTGTTAAGATGAAGCTTTGTGTTTAGATTTACGGGATAGTATTGAGGGCAGTTGCCGCATTAAATTTTAAGAAATTCTGGAAAATGTAGCAACTGTTACTGAGTCTGATCCTAATAGGGAAATGCTGTGCATTTTGGGCACTTTTAAAAATTGTATCAGCCATTTCTTCACACGTTGGTTTTATAATTTATTCTAATTGAATTTATTAAAACAGAAAATAGGTATAGGTTAATTAAGGAGACGATCTCATGACCACCAGTTGTGAGAATGATTTCTGACTTAGAAGGAAATTTGGAATAGTGAGTCAAAGAAGTACCAATGCAGCTAATTTTACTGACATGCGGAGTGCCATGGGAATATTTTCTTAGTTCTCTTGTTGATCAAGTTCATATTTATTTTTTGACTTGTACTGTCATTATGAAAGCACAGATAAAGTTATGACTGTTCTTCAAGCAGTGAATATCATATTTAAAAATATTTTAGGAAGAGGGGCTGCCAGCCTCAGTTAGAAGCTAGGTGATAATAGTTCAGAAGATAGATTGGATATTAAAAGGAACATTTTGGTCCTTAGTTACTATGTCAAATAAAATACATCTATTTTAAGCAAGCTTTGGAATCAAAGCCTATAATTAGGGCATTTCCACAGGAATAGCAATATCACAGTAACTATTCCATTTCACATCGGTTTTGTGCTGGTTTTACATTGATAGATACTGGTTGGGTCAGCACACCATTTCTGTTGAAAATTGTCAGAATGGTGGGAGTTGACTTTTCGTCATTCATCTCTTAAGCACATAACAATATTGTTAACTTTGCTGTTGCCTGTGTTCTGATTTCCTGACTTTATTATTTTGAAATATTAAATGATATGGGCAGATAGCTATGATAACCTGAGGCTCACAAGATAACGTCTTTGTGTAATATATAAGAATAAATAAAAGAACAAAATAGGATTAGCCTTTTCTCCTGAAGAAGGATAAAGTAGAATTTTATAGTTTTATCTCATTATACCTTCTTGTAGAATGGAGGGAAATGTTAAAACCCTGCTTGTTTAAATGTCATCAGAAGAAATACAATTTTTTTTTTTTTTGCTGAAATCGAAGACTAGTTCTGTCAGAAATTCAGATAATATTTAAATGTTTTAAATTTTCAAAGCCATATAAAAATGTTTTGGATTATTCTGTGGCTTAAAAAGACTTCAGTTTCACAATCAAGGAGGTATTTAAATATATATATATATATTTTTTTTTTTTTTGAGACAGAGCCTTAAGCTATTGCCCTGGGTAGAGTGCCGTGGCATCACACTGCTCACAGTAACCTCCAACTCCTGGGCTTAAGCGATTCTCTTGTCTCTGTCTCCTGAGTAGCTGGGACTACAGGTGGCCGCCACAACGCCCGGCCATTTTTTTGGTTGCAGCTATCATTCTTGTTTGGCGGGCCCAGGCTGGATTTGAACCTGCCAGCTCAGGTGTACGTGGCTGGCGCCTTAGCCCGTTGAGCCACAGACGCCGAGCCAAAGATTATTGTCTTACTGACTACTTCCATGCATTACTTGTGTGGGTGGACA
>CAUYON010205204.1:0-23864 GCA_963573935.1 Arctocebus calabarensis | reverse complement strand
ATGCTGTCTCCCTGTGTCCCCAAAGGGATGTTTCTGGGCAGATCTCATCAGCCAGAGATGCCTGAAGTCTTCTCTCCCCAGTCTCACCGAGCCCAGTTGCAAGGAAGCTGTTACTCGGCCACCATCTTGGCTCCTCCCCTGTTTTTTCGTCTCTTAAACACTGGAAGATCTGGAAACACTAGACCTAAAATCTTTTTTTTTTTTTTTTAAATTGAGACAGAGGCTCACATTGTCACCTTCAGTAGAGTACTGTGGCATCATAGCTTGCAGCAACCTCCAACTCGTGGGTTCAAGTGATTCTCTCGAGTACTGGGACAACAGGAGCCTGCTATAGCACCTGGCTATTTTTTGTTTGTTTGTTTAGCAGGCCTGGGCCAGGTTCTAACCCACCAGCCCCAGAGCATGTGGCTGGCTTTCTAACCACTGAGCTACGAATGCCCATCCATGGACCTAAAATCTTGATGATAACAGTTGTCTAGAGTGGAAGCATCATCCTTAGTGGACACATGGGGGTAAAATTGATTGTGAAATGCTGTAAGGGAGATTCCCATTAGCAATGCCCTCAAATTGGTATATTAAACCACCTAAGAACCCCTGACTAGGACTGATAATAGAGATAATGATGATAAAGATAACAATGATAATAATAATAATATTCAGTTTTAGTTAATGAAGCATTTTTGTTTAATGAAGAAAACTTTTCCTTGAAAAAAAAATCTATACTTTGAGACATGTAGACACAAATGTAAACTAGGCCCCTGGTAGCTGGTGTTCCAGACCTACACATTGATCCCTGAATCTGGGATCCTTGGCACACGACATGTGGCACAAATTTTGCAAAAGTCGCTACAACAATCACTCTCTTTGTGTCCACTTTCTTATTTAGTCCTCTTCCACAGTGATCTTGGCCTTGGCACAGTGACTTGTTTTGGCTTTTCAGGGCAGTAACAAGCATGGCACAAGCGTGGGCTTAAAATTCCTCATGTGTTAAGACTTGCCTTCATTGTTTTTAGAGAGCCATTTGAAAAAGCCTGAGCTATCCTGCTAGAGAGGCCCTGGGGAGAGAGCTGAGGTGTCTCAGCCTACAACCCAAACCATGACATGGGAAGGAGACCAGCCAGCCTACAGACAACCTTCCAACTAATTGCAAATGTGTAAATGAACCTGGCTGACATCACTCAGAACAAGTAAGATAAGTCTTCTCAGCTGAACTCTCCCCAAATTTCCAAGGCATAGAATCATAAACAAATCAATGATCATCATTTTAAGTTACTAAACTTTGAGATTGTACAGCAATCTCAGACTATATAATCTGACAGCAGCAGGGGGACTGATCACTATCTGAAATTACATATGATTTGTTTAAAGATTGTCCTCCCTCATAGGATTTAAACCTGTAGAGGGCAGGAACTTTCTCTTGATTACACTGTGGTCCCCAAGCCTAGAACAGAGTTCAGTTAACATCAGTCCCCGGGAAATATTTGCTGAATGAATGAATAGTCTGTCCTGGAGAGATCTCATCTATTTCCTCTTCCGAGGGTCAGACAGGAAAGAGGAAGGGAGAGAGGGAAGAGAAGAAAGCACTATTAAACTATTACAAGGGATGATGGAATTGTAAACCTAGGTGATTGGGAGTAAACAATTTTTTTTTTTTTTAGGAGTGGAAAATTTTGGAGGTGGAAGAAATGGGAGATGTAGATGAAAGGGCACAAAGTTACAGTCATGTAGGATGAACAAATCTGGAGTCATGACACTATAGTTAATAATGTTGTACTGTATATTAATAACTCGCCGACAGAGTACATTTTAGGTGCTTTTACCACCAAGGGAGGAATAAAAGAGATGATGGATATGTTGATTTTCTCAGCTATAGTTAGTTATCCTTCACTACATACCTGTACATATTAAACATCACATTGTGTGCCACAAACATATATCATGGAAAACAGGGAATATTTTTAACTACACAAAACTTGAGAGACTAATTTGATAAGCTCCCCCCGAGACTGAAGTCCCACTTCAACAAGTGTAAATTTATGGCCAATATTGTCTCATTTATTGTGAGAGAAAATATTTCCAGATATTTAAACATGGCCACCTTAGACCAAATACAATGTATGTGCCTTTTTGTTTTTTTAAGCTTAATTTATTCTTAGTCTATTAGAGAGAAAGTTGATATGAAGTCCTTTAATTTTTTCCCCCAAATACACCATTGCCAATGAGGCAGCCACTTTCACTCATCAAACTCCAATTCTTTGAAAATCTTGGCATTTTATTTGAAAGACTCGTATGGATTAACTGCTCACTGTGAACCGAGTCCAATAGTCTTAACAAAGACAAAACTCCCACTTGAATGAAAAAACTGTGTAATTAAACTGCTAAAAAAATAGCGAAAGAAAATACACGATTATGACCAAGATAATTTTTTATATGAAATATAGGCAAAATTATTAAAGATTATTAAAGATCAGAGGCCTGACATCTTGTGAGATAGCAGAAGAACATCCCCGAAGTACGGCATGAATCTTCACATAAGGCCTCTTGACTAGACAGGTTCTTTTAAAGTAATCAGTTCAAATTCTGAATCAAGTTTAATTTTAAAGGACCAACAATTGAGCATTGTTCCTTGCTCTTCACAGCTATTTATTACCTAATGGATTTACTGTCAAGATACCTCTGCCAACAATTTTGCTTCCATTCAATTTTTTAAAAAATAGCCTTCATTTAATTTATAAAATTTCTTTGGACTCTTATGATCAAAACCTGTACAAAAGTTATATTATTTCCACCTTAATTTATCACCAATAAAATGTATAAGCAAAACAGTTGAAGTAACACCTATGTGTGGAAAATGGGCAATTGTATTAAAGCAGCCTCATTAAAACTTGTTATATTTTTGAAATTATACACGTGGTCAGATGACTGATGTTCCAAAGGAGTCTAGACAGTTAAATATAGCTTGATACGCCACCTTTCTCCACCCATCTCTCCATGCTTTTTCCAGGAGTCAGCAGTGTTAGTTGCTTCTTGTATCTTTTTAGAGACGCTCAATCCACACACAAGCAATGAGGTGGGTGCCTCCTTTATTCTCTCACTTAGATGACAGTTTGATGTAAACACTACCCAACACCTTGTGTTCCTTTTCCACTCTTCCTGAAATGATGTGGCAATTACTCTTCTTCAGAACAACTAGAGCAATCTCATTTTAAATGTTGCATAGTATTCTTTGTGTGTGATGTGCTATAATTTATTTTATCATTCTCCTATTGAAGGATATTTAGATTGTTTGTAATCTTTTGCTATTATTGAAGATGCTACAATTAATAGTCTACACACACTGTCTTTTTTTTTTTTTTTTGAGATAGAGCCTCAAGCTGTCACCCTGGATAGAGTGCTGTGGCATCACAGCTCATAGCAACCTCCAATTCCTGGGCTCAAGCGAGTCTCCTACCTCTGCCTCCCAAGCAGCTGGGACCACAGGCGCCCACCACAATGCCCGGCCATTTTTTGGTTGCAGCCGTCATTGTTGTTTGGTGGGCCCAGGCTGGATTTGAACCCGCCAGCTCAGGTGTATGTGGCTGGCGCCCCAGCCCACCAAGCCACAGGTGCCGAGCCTACACTCACTATCTTTAAGCCTGTGTGTACCTTTATAGGATAAAAATTCTCAAGTGGGGCGGTACCTATGGCTCATCAAGTAGGGCACTGGCCCCATATACCGAAGGTGCAAGTTCAAACCTGGCCTCAGCCGAACTGCAAAACAGAATAATAGCCGGGTGTTGTGGTACGCGCTTGTAGACCCAGCTACTCGGGAAGCTCAGGCAAGAGAATCGCCTAAGCCCAGGAGTTGGAGGTTGCTGTGAGCTGTGTGATGCCATGGCACTCTACCGAAGGCAATAAAGTGAGACTCAGTCTCTACAAAAAAAAAAAAAATTCTCAGGTGAATTGCTAAGCAACTTTGGTAGAAGATACGTAAAAATTATATCTCTAATACAATGTATGTCATGTGTATTTCTCCAGACAATGGCCCAGGCAGTGTGTCACATAATTTTGCCAATATGACAGGTGAGAGATGTTATCATATTACAGTTTCAGTTTGCAACTCAATAATTTTGGGACAAATATCTTTTCATAAGTATAAGCATCGTTTATATTTTCTTTTCTGTGAACACCTATTCATGATCTTTTTCTAAGCCATATGACAATTGATTCTTCCAATAATAATAATAATAATAATAATTTATTATAATAATTTATAATAAATAAATAATATTTATAGGAACTGTAGCAGAGAAAAAGAATCTTTCCCTTACACCCATCTTAGGTGCAGGCCAATGAAGGTCCCAGACTCCATCATAAGCATTGTGTATTTATGTAATTTGAGGTTATTAATCTCTACATAAATATTGTCCTTTTTTGTAGTTTACTCTTTGTCAGTTGACTTTGTGTTGTAGTGGAATTTTAAAAATGTATAAGCAACCTATTCTAGTGCTGAAGTTTCCTTCTGGTCTAACGGATGCATTATTTTTGTCCTGAGAATTTATATTTAATTCATATTTTGAAGAAATGTTTGCTAGGGGTCATGCATACCACCATGCTTTCTAGGGTAAATCTAAGAAGATTCCAGCAGCAACTAGATGGAGGGTGAGCACACTCAAGTAGAATTTATAATCAAAACGGAAACGATTCTGTGCCTCAGATGAAAATGAACACAGCACTGAAGATATAAGAAAAAGTCTACATTCAATAATATTTACTATGGAAAGCAGAGTGAGTACAATTCTGTGAAATAAGAGACTGATAATAAAAAGAAAATTCTAAAAAAGAAAGAAAATTCCAGTCTTACATGGGTAAGGATGTATCTGAGAGGTAGTTAGGAATAAGATTATTGGGTGAGATGGGAAATTGAAAGCAATATGAAGATAAATTACATAAGTCAAATTGCCATGAAAGGCCAGTTAATACTGCACAGAGACAAATGATAAGATGAAAGACACTCATGAACGTCTCAAAATACACAGAAAAAGGACAAAAATATGATAAAGATAAGAAAAAAGAAAGTTAAAATGTAGACTGGAGCGCAGAGATGGAGAACTGCTGATCTGAAAAGGATACTAGAACCAAGTCACATTTAATTAACGCAATAATGAGACCATCATGGCAGTCAGATTTCTTAGCTATAAGCTATGGAATGCAGCTCTGGCTAGTTTAACCAAAAAAGGAATTTGCTTAAAAACATTGTTTGGCTCACAACATCTTGAGAAGGTCTCGAATCAGGCTTGGCATCTGAGTTACCAGGAGCCATGGAGATAATCCTGGCTACTGCAGCCTGGACCACAGAACCGTGAAGTCCTGCATCTGGAGTGCTTCCCCTGCACACGGGTGGGGTCCTTGCGTGTGGCCGCCGCAGCGCTGCCTTGTGCCATCCCCTCCAGTGGCTTCTGTTTCAGCAGGGGCACTGCCAGTGGCAAGTGTAGCTCAGGCCCTGTATCTGAGCTAGTAGGAAGGCAGAGAAGGCCAAGTCTGCAGAAGCCACTTTCTATAAAGGGACACAGGCTTTTCCTCATTCAAATGGGAATTCTATAGAAAAAGCTTTGAGAGTGGGTCAGACCTGGTGACTCATTTCTAGCAAACGGAATAGCACAAGGGATGGGCGGCCCCTTCTAGGAAGAGGTTACCAAAGACCGACTTCTCTCCGGCTGGACTCTCTCTCTCTGGCTTTTCCCACTCACTGGGTTTATGAAACAAGCGCTGAGGTGAGCTGCCTGTGTGGCGAGGAATCGAAGGCGGCCCTAGGTCTCACTCCAGCATTCGGAGGAAAAACTGAATCCTGCCAACCACGTGAGTGAGTTTGGAAGGGGATCCTTTCTCAGCTGAGGCTGGAGGTGGCAGACAGTCCTAATCGCAGCCTGGGAGACCCCGAGGCACCCTGACACACATGCCAGGTTCTTGACCAACAACAAACGGTTGCCTTAACCCACTCTGTTTCAGAGAACTCATTACTCAGCAATAGAAAACTAGTTTTAAAAAATTGTTTTAAAAATCAACACACTTCTTAAAGACTCTTAGGTCACCATTTAAGCAAAATTAAACCTACTGATTTTTAGGAAACATAGCAATGAAAAACAAAATCCCCTATCCAAACACGGTGCTGAGCTTTCACTCTTGACCTTAATGGAGCAGTCTGTAGCAGACCAGTGTCTCAAGGAGAACAAATGGAGAAACCAGATACACTGAAAAAAGGTTTCACGAACTTCTGAGGTTGGTTGGACTTGAGGGGTCCGATTCCCGGAGACAAGCAGGCTTGTTGAGTTGAAGTCCTGCAGGTTGGGAATGAAAGCACTATTATCTCAGAGAAAAGGAAGCTGGTAGATGGAATGTTTCCCCTTCCTCACCCACCATTATCTCCCCACGCCCATTCATCTCCCACTGTCACAAGACCATCCTGAGGCACAGTTGTTACCATTCCTCCAAGTGGGTCCCTTGCATTGAGCAGGCAACTTTGAGACTGCCTTCTCGGTAACCTGCACTCACACCTGATCTCTCATCCCCTCTGCCTCGCGCTGTGGGCCTCGTTGTTCCTACTCCCTGCGATGGGAATTCCTAATAAAGAAATAGCTTATAAGGCCTCTGCCTGAGGCTCTACTCAGTATTGAAACTAAATTCAAAATAAATGAACAGAAACTAAAACATTTTAAAGATACCAGCAATAGCTAATTGGAAAACATCATGGAAAAAACACTCCATAAGTTTTATTGTGTTGTGGTAATGATCAGTTCAAAATATTTTCTAATTTTTATTGCAAATTCTCCTGAACTGTGCGCTCAGATATGTGAAGTGATTAAAAGAGCCATGGTAAGCACTACATAAAAGCTAGTTTTTATCATTGCAAAGCACAAAGATAGACACACACACACTCATATTTATACACACATCCATGTACAGTATCACAAGTCAAGGACAACTTTTACAATATATGGAAGTTTATAACGTACATGACATAAAATAACACCAACAGCTAGCTCGTCTGGGGTATCTTATACTTGTACTCTATACAACAATCTAGGAGATATGTACTACCACCTATATTTTACAAAGGAGAAAACTGAGGCATAGCAATTTGTCCAGATCATACAGGTGGTAAGTGACAGAGCCTTATTTTGAACCTAGGCAATCTTATTCTTAATATATAAAGAACTTTCAAATTCTGGTTCAGTTTAGATAATGGAAGGCCTTGCTATCTCTACATCCAGTTCATCATCTCAAAGCATGACTAGATAGCAAAAAGCCAGCAAATATTTGAGTCAGAGTAACAAGAAGGAAAACTTTACCAAACAGGGAAAAGTCATCCTAACCCAATACTTAGGCAATAGAATTAGCTTAATAATAATTATAATTATATTAAGTTATATATTATATGTAAATATATATGAAATTGTACCTTGATTCCACATATAACCATATAATAAGTAATCTATTAATATTAATTTAACTATAAATTGATAATATATGTAATGTATATTAGTACATTTATTTATTTATATATATATTTTTAGAGACAGAGTCTCACTTTGTCGCCCTTGGTAGAGTGTGGCATCATAGCTCATAGCAACCTCCAGCTCTTGGGCTTAGGCAATTCTCTTGCCAGAGCCTCCCAAGTAACTGGGACCACAGGCACCTGCCACAACGCTCAGCTATTTTTTGTTGCAGTTTGGCAGGGGCTGGGTTTGAACCTGCTACCCTTGGTATATGGGGCCAGTGCCCCACAGTAAATGAAATTTAAATATAAATATAACCTATTGGGTATAGTGTATACCACCTGGGTTCAAGGCACACTTATTATTTTGACTCAATCTGTACAAAAATGAAGCATGTAAACAAAACATTTACCCCTAATATTTTAAAATTCTTTTTTTTTGCAGTTTTTGGCTAGGGCTGGGTTTGAACCCTCCACCTCCAGCATATGGGGCCAGCACCCTACTCCTTTGAGCCACAGGCACCACCCTAATATTCTAAAATTAAAAAATATAATAGCAATAATAAAATAAGTTTAATAATAATAATTAGTATGCTCAGTAAGATTCAACTAAATGAATGGAAATCCAACAAACTTAGGAGATGTTAACGTCTTAGAAATCAGCACATCAAATAGACAAAAATTAAGTGTGGCAATCTACATGACTCTCTACCAAACAGAAGAAGAATATGTTGTGTGTTAAAACACACATGATAAAATTAATATTCACCACAAATACTGGGCTACATACAAAATCTGACACATTTTCAAGTATAGCAACCTTGCTGGTCTCATACTCAGTGCTAAATAAAGAACAAATGATAGGACAGCACCTGTGGCTCAAGGAGTAGGGCGCCGGCCCCACATACTTCAAACCCAGCCTCATGAACTGCAAAACAAACAAACAAAATAATAACCGGGTGTTGTGGTGGGCTCCTGTAGTCCCAGCTACTTGGGAGGCAGAGGCAAGAGAACCGCCTAAGCCCAGGAGTTGGAGGTTGCTGTGAGCTGTGTGATGCCACGGCACTCTACCGAGGGTGATAAAGTGAGACTCTGTCTCTACAAAAAAGAAAAGAACAAACAATAAAAGCTATTGCTTTTTCTTACACATACTATTCTCAGAAATTTTTAAGTTATTAAAAAATACTATTTGAATGAAAGAAGTTAAAACAAATAATGTATTCTTTTTTTTTTTTCGAGACAGAGCCTCAAGCTGTTCTGGATAGAGTGCTGTGGCATCACAGCTCACCACAACCTCCGATTCCTGGGCTCAAGCGAGTCTCCTACCTCTGCCTCCCAAGTAGCTGGGACTATAGGCGCCTGCCACAACGCCAGGCCATTTTTTTTGGTTGCAGCCACCATTGTTGTTTGGCGGGCCTGGGCTGGATTCGAACCCGCCAGCTCAGGGGTACGTGGCTGGTGCCTTAGCCCGTTGAGCCACAGGCGCCAAGCCCAAAGAATATATTCAAGTTAAAACTGAATTAAAATACTCATTGGGGTGTAGCCAAGTAGTACTCCAAACACTATTTACAGTTTTAAAAATAGAACAACAGGCTGGGTGCCTGTAGCTCAGCGGCTAGGGCACCAGCCACATACACTGGGGTTGGCGGGTTTGAACCCGGCCTGGGCCTACTAAACCACAATGACAACTGCAACAAAAAAAAGAGATGGGCGTTGTGGTGGGTGGCCGTAGTTCCAGCTACTTGGGAGGCTGAGGCAAGAGATTTGCTTAAGGCCAAGAGTTTGAGGTTGCTGTGAGCTGTGATGCTATGGCACTCTACCGAGGGTGACACAGTAAGACTCTGTCTCAAATCAAAACAAAACAAACCAGAACAACAAAAACTAAAGTAAAATGAAATTGATTAAATCAAAACTTGAATTTTTGAAAAGCAAATAAGATAACAAAAATTAAAAAATTTAAGGTTGAAGGTGGTGCCTGTGGTTCAAAGGAGTAGGCCACCAGCCCCATATACTGGAGATGGCGGGTTCAAACCTGGACCTGGCCATAAACTGCAAAAAATTAAGCTTGAGAAGGATTTTATTAGAAACATGGCATTTTGGCTCGGCGCCTGTGGCTCAATGGGCTAAGGCGCCAGCCACGTACACCTGAGCTGGTGGGTTCGAATCCAGCCTGGGCCTGCCAAACAACAATGACGGCTGCAATCAAAAAATGGCCAGGCGTTGTGGCGGGCGCCTATAGTCCCAGCTACTTGGGAGGCGGAGGCAAGAGACTTGCTTGAGCCCAGGAATTGGAGATTGCTGTGAGCTGTGATGCTATAGCACTCTACCCCGGGTGATAGCTTGAGGCTCTGTCTCAAAAAAAAAAAAAAAAAAGAAACATGGCATTTAAAAATTAAGATGTGTGATTTTTTTTTTTTAAGAAAACTAAATTTTATTGTGTCTACATTAGCTCTACAACGTAATGTTATTGGTTATGTACATACAGTGAAAGGGTTACTTCAGTGAAGCAAATTAGCACATGTGTCTTCTCATAAACAGTAGAACCTCCATAGTTGACCAGCTCCCTCACTGACCACCTCAAGTTGACCTAATTTGTATAGACTGGACATGCACCACATGTACGTATCAATACAATCAGCTTAGTTCCTTACATTGACTACCTCTGTACGTTGACCAGTTTGTTACAGTCCCTTGGGTAGTCAACATACAGAGCTTCTACTGTAGTTACTTTTATATAATAAGAGCAGCTAAAATCTTATTTTACTAAAATCTCAAATATCATACAATTTTATGAACTATTGTGCTCATGTTGTAAACTTATATGAAAAGGACAATTTTCTAAAAAATTATAAATTATCGGCTCGGCGCCTATGGCTCAAGCGGCTAAGGCGCCAGCCACGTACACCTGAGCTGGCAGGTTCGAATCCAGCTCCGGCCTGCCAAACAACAACAGCTGCAACCAAAAAAAAAAAAAAAAAAATGGCCGGGCATTGTGGCAGGTGCCTGTAGTCCCAGCTACTTGGGAGGCCAAGGCAAGAGACTCGCTTGAGCCCAGGAACTGGAAGTTGCTGTGAGCTGTGATGTCACAGCACTCTATCCAGGGAAACAGCTTGAGGCTCCGTCTCCAGAAAAAAAAAAAAAATTATAAATTATCAGTATTAATTGAGATAAAAATGTTAGAAAAATCTCACAAAGAGAGATAGCAAACAGAAAAGCATTGTAAGTAGTATTAAGGATTAGACAAAGCACTCCTTAAAGAAAATTGAGGAATTAAAAAAAGATAAAGGGCAGTGCCTGTGGCTCAAAGAGTAGGGCACTGGCCCCATATACTGGAGGTGGCAGGTTCAAACCCGGCCCCAGTCAAAACAACTGCAAAAAAAAAAAAAATTGTGTATATATATATATATATATAAAAGAAACAAATAGGCTGTACACAGAAAAGGAGAAAAAAATGAAGAATAAACATATGGAAATCATGGGGTGCTGGAAATGCTATCCTAAAATACAGCGCCTTAGAAACTGAGCAAATAGCAGAATCAGGTTACTGCTACAGTTTGCATGTGCCCATCTGGATTCATATGCTGACACTTAATGGTCAGTGTGACAGTATGAAGAAGTGGGGGCTTTAGGCGGTGATGAAATCATGGATGGGATTAGGAAGGAGGAAGTTCACCTCTTCCGTGCTTCCACCACCATGGATTCCCATTCTGTCCCTTCTGCCACGTGAGGACACTTAGATAGCGCCAACTATGGGTGACAGACTTTTACTAGACTACTTACCCAGCCTTCACCTTGGACTGCCCAGTCTCCAGAAATGTAAGAAAGTAAACTTCTGGGCGGTGCCTGCTGGCCCTATAGACCGAGGGTGGCAGGTTCAAGCCCAGCCCTGGCCAAACTGCAACAAAAAAATAGCTGGTCGTGGTGGTGGGTGCCTGTAGTCCCAGCTACTCGGGAGGCTGAGGCAGGAGAATCGCCTAAACCCAGGAGTTGGAGGTTGCTGTGAGCAGTGTGACGCCACAGCACTCTACCCAGGGCGATAAAGTGAGACTCTGTCTCTACAAAAAAAAAAAAAAAGTAAACTTCTGTTCTTTATGAATTACCCAGTCACAGGTATTTTGTTGCAGCAGCATACAGAGACAGTCACTCTTTGACCTCCTCCCTTTCTCCTTTGAGCATAACCAGAAAGGAATCCTCTTGCCTACCCCCACTTAGACCATCATTGCCGACAGGCTCTGTCCCTATACTGGAGGGAAGCAGGATCACAGAGAGGCCAACAGGAACCTGAACCAACAGGCCTTGCTAAATTCCCCCCAGTTTACTACTGTTAGATCAAACCCTTCTGCTTTCCAACCACATTTTTGTGCAAGTGTCCATAAAAATACACAGTTTTCCCTGGGTCTATGGGTCTTCATTTCTGAAGGCTTTCATGTCATATAAAACTTTTATTAAATAAATTTGTTATGCTTTCCTCTTGTTAATCTATCTTTTGCTCTAGGGGGTTCAGCCATGAGCTTGTAATGGTGAGGAAATGATATTTTTTTCTCCCCTGCAGAAAATAACACAACCTCAATGGTCATTAGGATTATGCAAATTAAAACAAGAAGACTCTAGTTATATGCCCTCTCTGCCCATATTAGATTTTCAAAACTTCAAACGATTGATTATATTCTGTTATGTTGAAAGTGGAGGAAAAAAATTAATAAAAAAAAAGCAATGCATTTGAGCAGAAGCTGTCAAACTTTAAACTAGGCTAACAGCTATGTTTTGGATATGGTGTGTTTGACCCTGCTAAACCCCAAGTTGATCCCCAATGTTGGAGGTGGGACCTGCTGGGAGATGGGTTGAAGAGACAGATCCTCTGTGAATGGCTTCATGCCATTTTGCAGGAATGAATGAGAACTGGCGGCTGAACAGAGCCTGGCGCCTCGGCTGCTCGCTCGTGCACCCTCCTTGCACATGGGATCTCATCAGCTCCTCTTCCTCTTCTGCCAGGCCTGGAAGCAGCCAGAGGGCCGGAAGCAGTGCTGGTGCCACTGCATTTCATACAGTTTGCAGCACCATGGAGCCAAGTAAACTCTCTTTATAAATTACCCAGCCTCAGATATACCTTTATAGAAACACAAGCAGGCTAAGACTCTACCTACCTTTTGTTTCGGATTTCCACTTCTAGAAACCTTTTGTATGGAGATGCAATAAAAATAGAAATATTCTTTAAGAAACAGTGGATGAAACCTAAATTGTTATATAAATTAAGATACAATCGTAATATGGATAACTCTATAGTTAAAAAAAATGCTATCTGGGCACAGTGTCTCACCCTGTAACTGCAGCAATTTGAGAGGCCAAGGCAGGAGGATTGCTTGAGGCCAGAAGTTCAAGACCAGCCTGGGGAACACAGTGAGACTTTGTCTCTAAAAAAAACTTCTTTTTAAGGGTGGGCGCTGGCCCTATATACCAAGGGTGGCAGGTTCAAACTTAGCCTGGCCAAACTGCAACAAAAAAATAGCCAGGTGTTGTGGCAAGCGCTGTAGTCCCAGCTACCTGGGAGGGTGAGGCAAGAAAATTGCCTAAGCCTAGGAGCTGGGGGTTGCTGTGAGCTGTGTGATGCCATGGCACTCTTCCAAGGGCGATAAAGTGAGACTCTATCTCTACAAAAAAACCCCACAACAAACAAACAAAAAATTCTTTTTAAATTAGCCAAAGTTGATGGCAGGCACGTGTAGTCCCAGCTACTTGGGAGGCTGAGGCAGGAGAATTACTCAAGCCCAGGTGTCTGAGGTTGCAATAAGTCATGATGACACCACTGCCCTCTAGCCTTGGTAACAGAGTGAGAACCTATCTCAAAAAACAAACAAACAAAAATATGCAAGGCATTTTGGAAAGTGACATTTGCAATAAATTCAGATCACCTTCTAGAATGCCATTAGGTACTGGTAGCAAAAACCTTCATGCTTTTCTTACTGTCATCTTGATCTTGTGTTCCCCCTCAAAAAATGCTATAGAAACTGCCCCTCCCACAAAGCAGTGGTGACCACAGCCCAGGCTGAGACAGAGTGTGAACTAGAATGTGACATTGATGAATCAGTACCAGAACTGGGGGAACTGGACTCTACACAGGCAGCTACACAGCAAGCCCAGCTGGCAGCAGCAGCTGAAGCAGATGAAGAACGACCCCGTGGAGCAACGCCAGTAAGAGCAAACAGGAGGCATGCAAGGGCCTGTCCAGAAGAGGTCTTGACAGGGTATAGAGGTCGCTACAGTCACCATCAGGGAATCTAAGGATATCTTCTCTGTCAGTCCAAGGCCAAATGTCCATGAAAGCCCAGCTTCAGATACCTTCATAGTTTGCGGGGGAGCCAAGATCAAGGGCCTTTTTCAGCAAGGACAGTTCCCAGCTTCAAGGCGAAGCCATCTGGAACTTTCCAGAAAAGTACAAACTCCAGTTGTACAAGAGGAGAATGAAGAGGTTGGAGTATCATGAGATGAATGTGGAAGTTAGAGACGCAGATCTGATCGTGTCAGAGGCAAAAGGGACAAGAACAAAGACAGCCCAAGCCCTGAGGAGCAACAGGAATGATACTGTAAATGCTAGTAGGGAACCAAAAATGTAAGTGTGAAAGTGTATCATGGTAACGAAGGTCTCTGAGGATAAGAATGAGGCCTCTTTTTTTACTTGTTCATGTGTTTTGGTGTTTCAAAAGAGCAAGTCCTGCTGTTTTTAGATCTGACAGTTCCTATTGTTAACACAGTTATGGCTACTTCTTGGGAAAAATAAAACACTTTGCTATTTCTTGGCCTATCAGTTCTCCTTTAGTGATTTTTCTGTGGGAAATAATCAGAAAAATGCAAAGAACAATTAGTTTATTGATGCTTATACAGGCATTATTTTTTCCTCAAATTTTAAAAATTATTTCTTAATTAAAATCATAACTGTATACAGTTATGGGGTACAATGTGATGATTTGATATACCATGTGGAATGCTTAAATCAAACTGATTAACATAGCCATCACTTCAGTTATTATTTTTTTGTGGTAAGACATTTAAAATTTACTCTTAATTATTTTGAAATATACTCTTGCATTGTGCCCATTAGGTGAGATCCCAGAGAAAGGCAAAAGAAACATTATTGATAATAGCCCTGAGCCTCCCCTCCTGCCAATAAAGACCAAAAACACAGGGAAGAACAGAATAACTTCCATTTCCTAGAAGCAAAGAAATAAATGGTATAACATGTAGCACCATCTCTCCATTAAAAAGTTATTTTGGGGTGGCGCCTGTGGCTCAAAGGAGTAGGGTGCCAGACCTGTATACTGGAGGTGTGGGTTCCCAGCCCAAAACTGAAAAAAAAAAAAAGTTTATTTTGGAAAGATGTGAAAATGACCAAAATATGCTACATGTCTCGTAGGAGTCCATTAGCTAAGTCACAACGTTTGGAAGGACAAGAAGATTGGGTGATTAAAGGAAAGCTCTTCGATGGATTAGCAGGCATTCCCAAAGCCTAGCTTGTGGAGATTTCTTTCTTATGTTAAGGCTGTTCTTGGTCCTGTAGTTCCTCCTCTGGGCTTCGGACAGTCTCTCCTCTCTGGCTCTCACTCCTGTACCTTGAGCAAAACCCATTTTAAGGTTTCCTTGTCTTTGCAGGAGTCCATAGACTGGGAATTGGTTCTACCTAGTTCACCCACAGGTGGGAATGGAGGACTCTCAGAGAGGACTTCCGATTCTTTGCACCTGCAGAGAGAAACATTTATGAAAGAAAAAGAAAACATTTGCAAAATTTAACATGTCCCTGGAAGCACAGACTTTTCTCTGCCTCTAGTGCATTATTATTCCAAGGGAGTCTCTGAGGCTGCTTTCTTATTCACACCAAAGATCTTTCTTAGGGAGGGGTTTCTGGAGCGCAGAGAAAAGGTACTTTGCTACAAATGCACATGTGCTTTTCCTGAATGGTAGAATAAGGAGTTCTTTTTTTTTTCTGTTTTGTTTTCTGTATTTTTAAAAATGTCAACAAATCAGATATATAAAGGGTAAAATCTGAAAAAATATAGTGTCATATTAAATATTTTCTTTTCACCTATTTAAGAGTGTTAAAGAAAAAGTTATTAAATGATGCTTGTTAAAGAAAAGTGAAGAATGCTTTTTTTTTGTATTGAATCATAATTGTGTACGTTAGTTCAATCATGGAGTGCAGTGTGCAGGCTTCATATACAGTCTGAGATAATTTCATCTACCTGTTCGACATAACATTCGTGAGCTTTTCTCATTTACTGTGTGAAAATCTTTGTGTTCTGCATTTAGTAGTTTTCTCCTGACCCTTCAAAGATGCAACTCAAGTATAATCTCACCCTTTATCCTCTCTCCCCCCAACCTCTCCCTTCCTTTCCCTCCCTCCAATGTATATAGCCTTGATATGAAGCAAATTTATATCTTTCATGTGAAGGTTACAACCCAGTTGTTGCACAAGAAGATGGGGAAAGGGGAGAAGAATACTTCTTTTCAGAGCCTCTGTAATAGGTATAGGACTCCCTACAGTGGGATTTTGCCATGGGGGAAGGGATGGTGCTCAACTCCAAATACAGCCTGGGCAAGTGGGAATTTAGAGCCAAGGAGCAGCGTAGAGAGGTCAGTGGATGGATAATTACTAAGAGAAATAAAGGTGAGTGGATTTGGGTAAACCTAATATAAGAGGAATCTTGCTGAAAACAGGCCAGGGTGATCAGGCATCAGTCCCCTGGGAGAGGGTGGGGGGGTGAGGAACCAGATCAGTTATCAAGGATGGACAACATCAAGAATGGGGCGTTCTCATTAAACCGATTTTGGTTTTGCCAAACCTGTATTTGACAAGAAAGTGCACAGATGGGCCTAGGAGAAGGTTTAGAAGACTGTTTAAAGTTTGGTTAAGCAAAGAATCTTTATCAGGAGTTGCTATCCATGGGCTCTTTGACTATGGGGAATTTATTCTGCCTGTGTTTTGGTTTTAAACCTTCTTGATTAGGATTACATTTTCCTACATCAGTCAATTTTTTTTTTTTTATCACTGTCACCTCTCCTAAGAAATGCTGGCATCATTCCCATCACCATGATCAAAATTTTTGTTATTGCTTAATACATAGATTTCAGCACAGATTACTTATGTATGTTTCTATATTCTAGGAAGTTTTAAAATCTAAATAACTGGGGTTTTATAATTTTTAAAGTGTAGCTTTTGGCTTCCATAAAGCTAGTCTCAAAACCAAAATATCCTTGAAATCAGTGGAAAATCTATTCACTGAGCATTGAAGAAAATGAAAAATAAGCTGAAAGAAAGTGACTCTCACCATTTTGTGATGAGTCTTACCTCTTGCATATGCATTACTTTTAATCTTTTTAAAATTAGTTAGCTTTTTACTTTAAGCCTATGGTCTTTTTGGGTTTTTTTTGCAGAGACAGAGCTTCACTTTATCGCCCGTGGCGTCACACAGCTCACAGCAACCTTCAACTCCTGGGCTTAGGCGACTCCCTTGCCTCAGCACAGGCGCCCGCCACAACTCCCAGCCATTTTTTTGTTGCAGTTTGGCGGGGGCCGGAGCCCTGCCCACTGAGCGTAGGCGCCACTCATATGCTCTTATATTCTGCATAGCTTGTCCAATTAGTTTTGGACTTTCCTAATTGTTTTTTTTTTTTTCAAGTTTAAAAGAATCCTACAACTCTAATATTTAAATTATTATTACATTCTTCTGAAACTTTTTTTTTTTTCAGTTTTTGGCCGGGGCTGGATTTGAACCTGCCACCTCTGGCATATGGGGCCAGCGCCTTACTCCTTTGAACCACAGGTGCTGCCCTGAAACTTTTTTTTTTTTAGTTAAATCATAGCCGTGTACGTTAATGCAATCATGGGGGTACAATGTGCTTGTTTTATATACAATTTGTAATATTTTGATCAAACTGGTTAACAAAGACTTCATGGCATTTTCTTAGTTGTTGTGGTAAGACTTTATATTCTACACTTAGTAAATTTCATATGTACTCTTGTAAGATGCGCCGTAGGTGTGGTCCCACCAGTTACCGTCCCATGACTCCTTCTTCTCCCTCCCCTCTGAAACATTTTTTAAGCAGACTATCCTTCTTGTGTCGTTTTAGCATAGTCTTCTTTCTTGCTTCCTCCACATGACCAAGTGCTTTAAGATTCCCTTTTCAATGGAGTTTTTAGAATTTCAGCTATTTCTCCTATATCCATATCTCAGAAAGAGTTTTGCTGTAATTCATGAGGGGGGTTATGGATAGGCCATTTTCTGTGCCCTGTAGGATGTTTACCAGTGTTCCTGGCTTCTCCCCATCCTGATGTCAGAAATCCTGTCCCACCAATTGTGACAAGCAAAAATGTCTCCAGATATGGCCCAATGTCCCCTGGGGGTGAGGACATGGAGGTTAGCAAACTTGCTCCTGATTCTGTGTCACAGAGTTTTGAATGAATGTTAGGCCTGTGTTATCATGTTCAATCATGATTTATAGATAAATTATTCTCTGAAACATGGAAGTGAATAGGCTTTTTACAGTAGGACATTTTTCCCAGCCAGGAGGCAGATAAGAGCTTAGGAAACGGCCATTTTCTCAACTGAATGACCCTCCACTCCTATTTTCTCTCTGCCAGCACCATCCAAAAACAATTTAGAAAGAGTATGGCTATGATAATTCATGCTATCAATCTCCAAAGTTCAAAGATAGAGCCCCTGCCACCCCTGCTCTTCAGGGGGCAGAAAGGAGGACATGTAGATGAAAGCCAAGTGCTCCTCCGAAGCCTCCGGTACCTCCTTTCCCCTTTGGTTCTGGTTCTTCTCCCATCACCCAATTCTCTTGGCTCTTAACTACATCTCCTCTTGCTAGGTTGGCTCAGAAATGAATTTTTCTTTTTCTTTCTTAGGTATATTTATTAATCTTCCTGAGTCTCCCAGATTCCTCCTTTGTAACTTGGGGGCATTAATATACACTTTGCAGGATTGTTTAAAACAGAGGCCAGCAAATCTTTTCCGTAAAGGACCACATAGTAAATACAGTAGAACCTCTGTAAGTTGAGCACCCAAAGGACTGTAACAAACTGGTCAACATATGGAGGCGGCCAATATAAGGAAGTAGGCCAACTGTATTGCTACGTACATGTGATGCATGTCCAGTCTATGAAAATTAGGTCAACGTAAGAAAGCGTAGGGAGGTGGACAGCTATGGAGGCTCCACTGCCTGTTAGGCCTTGTAGGCCATACACCATCTCTGTTGCATAGTTGACTTTGTTGGCTTCTCTCTCCTACTAAGTCCTTTAAGATTTAAAAAATTCTGGTTAGAGGTTTCAGAACACCACTGGTATCACTGGTAAGTAAATCTAAACACAGGGCCCCATGCCCCACTGCTGGCCAAAGATGTGTAGGTGGTAATAGACACTGACCGAATTCAGGACCCCTTACTCCCAAATATGACACCTTGGCCGTTGAGAAAACAGCAGAAGCAAGAAGGTCTCTCTGAACTTCTCCCAGTCATCTTGACTGAAGCAGGTCATAGAAGAATTCTCTGATCTTCTTCTAAATAAGGCCATGAGACCCCCATCTGAGAGGTTCTCTTGCTATATCCACAGAGGAGACCCTGAACAAACAGAGCTTGCTAAGTTCCTCAAGTACATTACTATTAGATCACAGGTCTTTGTCCCATCACACTTCTCTGTGACTGCCCACCTCTTCATCAAACCCAAGAATAAAATAGTTTTCCCTGTTTCTTTCTGAAGCTCCTATGCCTTGTACAACTTATGTTAAATAAACTTGTATGCTTTTCTCTTATTATAGGGGGTCTCAGTCATGAACAGAGTAATCATGGGTAGGAAAAGAAATCTCTTCTCCCCTATACGACCCCATACCAATTTGGCTGTTTTCTAGAAAGTTATTTTGGTAAACACAGTTATCATGTAATAAATAAAATGACTATGGAGTTGTATGCATGAATTGCATTTAAAACACTGATGTTTTGCTCTCCTGAAGACTGGAGTAGTGGTGAATCATTTCCACCCTGGATAAAGAAGTGCACAGGCCGAAGACAGGCCCCTCAGCTTCACTGCTCATTCTAGGGGAGTTATCCCACCATCATTTTTTCTTTGCATAGTCTTAGTTCAGGAATGAGAAAGCCCAAACTCATTTAACAAATTTGTTCTCTACCCCCTTGAAAAGGGCATGTGGAAGGGGATGGGTTGGTCCTTCTGCTTTCAGCTCTCCTCCATTCCTTTCTTCTTCTATAGCCCTGCCCCCTCATAACCCAGACCCAGGCCAGGTCAAAGGAGAGGGGAGATGAGATGTAAGGGGAGTCAACAGCTCTTGCTTGTTGGATGAATCTGTCCTTTCCAGGCCTGATATGTGCTTAAAGATAGCAGTACCCAAATAGGACTCACCAACACCCACTCCTTCCTACTTTATTGAGGTTTTCGGAGGTTCTTGCTCGGTCTAAGACTCCCCTAATTTCAATACTAAGGATTCTCTATTTTGCCCACATCCTTTGGGCAGTCCATGCACAGATTCTTACTATTGAGGTTGACTTGCTCCAAGGAATCCAGCTGGCAGAAGCCATGAGGACACCATGCTGAGTCTCTGTCCTGTGTGGCTCACATTTGAATGAAGTTCAACATGCAAACATTCGTTGACAGCAGCCCGGAAGGCAGGTAGGGACAGGATAGCAGCAGTTCTCGGCTCCAGCATCAAAGCATTTGGCCCAGTAGGCCTTGGGATTTGGGGGACAGGAGTCCATTCTAGCTCACCACCTATTTTACATGTCTTAAGTGTAAATCAGTCGCCAAGTAGGCCTTTATATCTTCTAATTGCAAAGTGGTTCCCTGATTTGCAGGGTCCCCTCAAAACTCTACTGCAAGGTTTAGGGTGAGAAGAAAGTGGTTTTCCTTAAAGCAGGGAACACAGCAGACTCACATCTGTTATTCTCTCTACTAATATTTATTCAGCGTCTGCAGGGTCTAGGCACTCACTCTCCTTTCCACATGATGGCGCCACTTCTAGTGCCAACAAGTCAGTAATGTTCATCAATTCTGCCTTTCCCAGGGCGGAGATAGGGGGTGTCATGAATTGCAGCATCAAGTTCAGGCGATTTTCTTCATCAATTATACATATGGGGGTGGTAACCTGCCTCACGCACGCTCCAGAATCCTGGTTATCATAGTGGTACTTAGGTGGAAAATAAGGGAGAAGGAGACCTATTGCAGCATCAGAAAAAGACCTTAAACCTAAAAAGTGGCTCTGGTGCTGGGAATTTAGTTCTCTCAAAGGCAAATACAGGGAGCTTTAGGAGGCTTGTGGGAACCTACAATCTAGGTAGGTTCATAAACTGGTCACCCACTTAAAAGAGGGCTCGGAAATAACCCCCAGGCTTTAGAACTCAATTTTTAAAATTGTGGTAAGATATACATAACATTAAACTGACCATTTTAACTGTACAATTCTGTGGCACTACCTACATTCACAACATTGTGTAGCCACCAGGGTGCTCTGTAAACCTATAGAGTTTACATGGATGATTTTAGCCACTTCTTGTAGTGTCCAGTTGCAGAGGTTACTTTTTGGTCTGTGATGAATAAAATAGCACAGGAGGCATATATCAGAGCGGATAAGGGCCTGCGTCTGGGAGGGAAGGCGGGAAGGCAGCCTGGTCATTGGCCAGGTGCCTGAACCAGCACAGAACGTTCTGTCTGGGCCTCGCTGTCCTTTCAATACCTGCTTCATAGTACTGTGGTGAGGATTAAATAAATTAACACGTGTGAAGTGCTTGGAACGGTGCCTGACCCAGTAAAGGATCGATCAATTTTAGTTATCATTGGTAAGTGCAAAAGAACTGTCCATGTAATGGAGAGCTCATTCATTTTTAATATAAATCTTCTTTAAAAGTGTTACAATCACTTCATTCTCCTTTGTTCATTATATAAACCTTTCTTTGAATACCCATTATGTGCCAAGGCATTTGTACTAAGCACTGGGGACAAACTAGGTGTTACATGAAGAAAAATGACTGGCCCTCAAGTGACTTACGATCCGCCAGGGCCAGGGACGACCCCGCGTGCTCACAGGGGCGCTGCGTGGTCTCACTACCGTGCAAGACAACATTTTCGCACGGTTACTTTAAGGGGTAAGAATTTGTAATTAACCACATCGAAAGGGAATATTCTGAATCTTTGTCTCATCTCCTTCAGAGGTTAATCTACAGACAAAGCTCAAGCTATAAACTTTTCTTAGAGACTTCAATTCATTAGGAACACCAAAGATTGTTGAGCCGCCTTATACTTTGGTGATACAGCCCTTGGCTTAAAGCGCTGTTTACTCTTAACCAAACTTGGACAGCTGAGATTTTTACAAATTCTTTTTTTTTTTTTTTTGCTGTTTTTGTCTGAGGCCAGTTTTTGAACCTGCCACCTCCAGCAGGCACCCTACTTCTTTGAGCCACAGGCGCTGCCCAATTTTTATAAATTCTTCTGGCTACTTTCTTTGAGGCAAGGGCAAGAATATTAGCTGTTATTTATCGATGCAGCTACTCTACTTACATTCCCAAATTTGTTGTTTGTAATCTGTGGTGGACAGATAATTTGGGTAATCGTATTTGTTAGGATTATGCAGATAGAATGGGGACTGAAGACCCCATTCTTGGCAAAGGAAAAGACTCCCAGAGATTATATTTGAAATCAAATATAACAAATCTGTTGGTCTCACCTGACAGGAAACTAAGTGTCTGTTTAGGCATGCGTGGGGGGCCGGAGTGGTCTTTTAGAGCAGCAGCCTGGGTCTTCTTAGCACCAGGCACTGGTTTCACAGAAGGCAACTTTTCCACAGGGGCCAGTGGGGGGTGGGGAGGAGGAAGGAAGTGGCACTCAAGCAGTGATGCCCTGGGGCCGGGTTCCTCACAGGCGGGGACCAGCAGGGTTCAGCAGCCTCGGGTTTGGGGACTATAGTTTTTCAGGCTCATTTGCTTATTTACCGGTTCTCTGGTGACTCTGGAGATGGAATTGCATTTGATGGAATAGCGACTTCTTGGTAATTACATGACCTAAATTCTTCTTACAGGGATGCATATTTTCTAGTGGCAGGTCTGTCCAACTTGACTTATTTGCACTTTTATCCTACTTATCTTCATTTTTTATGATCTTGAACCATATCTGCTCTCAGCCTTCTTTTTCTTGATGGTTCTCATACTTACATTTAAAAACCATGGTGTTTTCTTTTTAATCTCTTTGATTTTGTTAGTTGCTGATATGGAGTGTGCTGGGCACCTTGGCATACTTAGATTTAGCCTTTAAACCTCAGCTCAAATAGCCCACTCTGAGGAACTTCCTTACAGTGATCATCTCTGCATGCAGAGTTGTTAAATCCCTGTGCTTCCACATCACTTTAAATCCTCCTACTAAAGCTTTTGGTCTGTGTAACACGGTCATGTCTATTACCTGTCTTCTTAGTTGTACCCTGGGTACTATGTATCTCTTCTCACTTGCTAATTGTTGACTGAGCAAATCGGTGTTTTATTTTTTGCACTCAATCATTTTTTGATGACACTCGGGATTTGTGGGACCTCTCCATCCACGCATCCCTTCCCCCTGCACATACACATATATTAGCATGTTGGGCGCGTATTCATAATACGTGTATCAGATATTTTTCAAGTGTACTAACTCATGCCTCTTTATTCAAAACTTCCTGCATTGGAAAAGCCTGTGTATTGCTGGCAGTTTATAACTCTTGCTTTTGCATTTCAGTAAACATTTGGTATCTTTTGGAGTGCAGTCTCTGGAGTTGGCTTAGCTTGGCAGGGGGTGGGGTAGAGAAGGCAGGTGTGTGAGTTCAGCTGGAACGGAGGGAAAGAGCTGACAAGTACTATAAATTATATAGGCTAGAGGTTAAATTCTGAGATGTGGGAATAGTTGCATCTCTTTTTATACATCAAGAAGTCATTGCCCTGGAAACATTTCTTTTCCTTTAAGAAATTATTTGGGGATGGTGCCTGTAGCTTATCTAGTAGGGCGCTGGCCCCATATACCAAAGGTGGCGGGTTCAAACCCAGCCTCAGCTGAACTGCAAAACCAAAAAATAGCTGGGCGTTGTGGCAGGTGCCTGTAGTCCCAGCTACTCGGGAGAAAATCGCCTAAGTCCAGGAGTGTGACACCACGGCACTCTACCGAGGGCGATAAAGTGAGACTGTCTCTAAAAAAAAAGAAAGAAAGGGCGGCTCCTGTGGCTCAGCGAGCAGGGCGCCGGCCCCATATACCGAAGGTGGCGGGTTCAAGCCCGGCCTCGGCCGAACTGCAAAAACAAAAAAAAATAGCCAGGCGCTGTGGCGGGCGCCTGTAGTCCCAGCTACTTGGGAGGCAGAGGCAAGAGACTCGCTTGAGCCC